>PVIU01000084.1:140509-414860 GCA_004026605.1 Ondatra zibethicus | reverse complement strand
AACCTTCTGCTTAAATCCCCGATAACCTTCTGTCCCATTCAAGGTCCTGTTTAAGATGCCGCCATCTGAAATGGTGCCAGGTGTGGTTACTACCCACAGTCAGGGAGATAGCGCTTCGGATTCTTTTGGCAAAACGTTATAACTTTAGGGTAGATATAGTCATGTCTCGGAGGAGAAGCACTTGGTGTTAGTTTTGGTGGCATTGTCACTAGCTGTGTAGTTTTGTCTTTGTTCCTCAACACCTCAGGACGTTACTCTGAAGCTGTAGTTGGTAGAGTTTTAAAGTACAGCATCTATGTGAGGGTAAGGGGGAAATGAAGCCATGTGTGTACAAGAAATTCTTAGCATTTATCCGAGTGAGCAAGCACAGGGAAGAGCATGAGTGCGTTTATTTTAGAGGGATCCATGTGGACAGACTTCAGTTACAGATAACGAGTCTGGTTATAGATACTGCTGATGGAGGGAAGCCTGGGTTGTCTGAATAGAATAGGAAGGCTAGCACAAGAGGCTTGGAGAACAGTTTTCTCCTCTGACTCAGCCTGGGAAATTCTTAGAGAGTGGATGGTGACCGCAGGTGCCTGCTCTTGTCTGGGTATCTTCGCCATCTCTGGGGTGTGTGGCAGTGATTTTGAATGGCCTACCCAGTTTTCATGTGGCATCTGTGCACATTAAGGTTGAAACCAAGAAGCTGATAGGTAGCTGACTGTTTCCTTGGTGGTCTCTAAAAGTCTGAGTCCTAAATGTTAATTGTTTCAGAAAAGTAGTTTTTCTGTCAGGAGCATGTGGTGGTGGATAGGGTCCTGAAGCCAGGCTGCTTTCCTGACATGGGTTTTCTGACATAGTGGAGGAGTATTTGTTTCTGCACCCTTCACACTTTTCAGGTGGCCTCAGGCAATATGTTCAGCTTGTAGTTTATCTTAACTATCTATAGATAATTGCCATCTTAATTTTCACTAACATGTTATTGTGTTTATAGTCTACTCCACACATTCCCCATGCAGATTCTAGGAAGGAACATTAAATGAATGTTGTTTTAGACTCAATTTCTTCTTCCTTACTGGATAGAGAGCTTATTTTAAAATAATATTTTACTTTATATTTTATTTTTATTTGTATATGTGCTTGTGTGCACATGCACATATGTGTATAACCTTATATATGTTATCTCCTTCATTCTTTACTAAAACAAGAGACGCAACTTACATATATATATGTACACACACACATATATATATAAACACATATATAATTATTCCCATTTAGGTTCAGAGAGTTAGAGCCTATCCAAGTCATTAACCTAGCTAACTATAAAGTGATTCCTTGATATTTAGCCACCAACTCTAAGTTTAGCATACTGCTACACAGTGGCTCTACCATGTTTACTAGTAAGCAGTATTGGCATTGCGATGGTTAATATTTATCATCAATTTGATTGGTTTTAAAGTCAGCATGTGTAGTAATGAGGAGAGCCTGCTTTTGGTCCCAGCCTCCCAGCTCCCTGCCGCAGGGCACAGGGCCCCTTGTTCCGTCCTGCCCGGCTAGCTTACACCCAAAATAACCATACGGAAATTGTATTAATTAAATTACAGCCTGGCCCATTAGTTCTAGCCTCTTATTGGCTAACTCTAACATATTCGTTTAACCCATCTCCATTAATGTGTATGGCCACTTGACTGTGGCTTACCAGCATGAGTCTAACCAGCGTCCATCTCAGGCAGGAGAAACATGGTGTCTGCCACACTGCCTTCTTCCCAGCATTCCATTCTGTGTTCTCCGCCTACCTGATTTCTGCCCTATCAAAAGGCCAAGGCAGTTTTCTTTATTCACCAATAAAAGCAATACAAATACAGAAAAACATCTTACACCAAGCATGGACACAAATCTCTGGGTGTGCTCATGTCTTCCCAGGAAGGTTTAACTGAAGGAGACCTTCTTTGAATATGGGTGGAATCGTTCTGTGAGTTGGGGCCCCAGACTAAATAAAAAGGAGAGAATGCACAGATGTTCATCTTTCCCTGCTCCTGTCCGTGGATGAAGTGTGTGCGATTAGCTGATTTGAGTCCCTGTCACTCTGTCCCCTTCACTATGGTAGACCGTCTCCCCTACCTGTGTGAGTGAGTACAAAAACTTCCCTCACTTACATTACTGTGGCCAGAAGTTGGTCATGCAGTAGAAAAAAGCAAGCACTTTACTGGCTGAGTAGAGCTGCATTCTTACAAGACAAGGTCTTCAGTGACTTGCCGTGTTATTTGTAAAGTTTTGCTCTGTGTTGTGTCTTTTCTCTCTTTGATCTCAAGTTGGCCTCTGAAATTCCTTTAGTTTTTTTGTCTGTGATCTTGTGATTTTCATCCGTTTGTGATGCAGAAACAGATTTTGTTGTTCCTTCCATTTTTTTCTTGTGCCTAGATTAAGAATTTTGCTCACTCTTAAAAAAACATGCATTTCTTTTAGTGTTTGAGATTATCGTATAACTATGTCATTTCCCTCTTCCATTTTTTTCCTTCCAACCCTTGCTTATATTTCTCCTTCTGAATTCATGACTTCTTCTTTTCATTAGCTGTTGTTACACACACACACACACACACACACACACTCTAGTTGAACTTGAGTTTCTCCTCTTGACACACCTGCTCCTACAGAGCGAGTACAAGCAAACACCAGCACCAAATATTTTCCTTCGTTTCCCTTTGATGTTATCTTAAGCTAGAAAGGACATCAAGAGAAGTAGCTAAATCTGTGTTGACCTATAAGCTGGCATGGATGGGAACCATTGCATTTGAATAAAAGAGGATGGCTAATTTGGGTTCATTTCTGTTCTTCAAACTGACTGTAGAGCCTGAAAGAAGGCAGCTTATTGTTCCACAGCTGAAGATAATTACTTCAGGGCCATGCTATGAATAGTTTGGTCATGTTCAGAAAGCCGAAAATGTAGGTTCTTCAGGGAGTAAGACATACATCTTCTTGGGATAGTCAAACCCCAAGTGATCTTACAAAAAGGAATAATTGGGGACACTGCCTCTGACAGACTAGCTTGGAGTCAAAGCTATTCTGAGAAGGATGTGTAACCAAATGGTGTCCTATTTCCTATGTAATTAGCCTGGGTCGTCATCTTCATCTGCTAGAGTTACTGACCTCATAGTGCTCTGAAGAAACAGACCAATCACGATGGTGGTTGAACCTGCATTTCCCACTCTTTTTAACCAGTTGACATCCCCTGAATGTTGTGTGGCCACATCACTGAGAAGGGGTTATGAGACACTGGCAATGTACTTCCATTCTTCAAGGAGCTGGAAGCCAGAATGGATTCCTAGCTGCGTGCGATTAAAGCGGAGGAACTCATAATTGTGTGAGACTATCCAGAGTCATTGCTAAAGGCCGGTCCAAGGACTGCATCCTGTTTTATATAGAAGGATCCAACAATGCATGGGTCAACAAGCACTTCAGAGAGTTCCGCACTTCACCGAGGTGTTACACACTGTTACTACTATTTAAAAAGTTGAAGTAGATCATCTTGGTGTTTGCTTTCTGCTCTGTAGTAGTTCTCTCAGAGTTAGGTGACTGTTTTTGACTGAGACATAACTATTAGCATCTGCAATATACCAGATGTTGTACTGGATACTGGGGATGAGAAGAATAAATCAGACATTGTCTCTGCTTCCAAGACAGTCACAGGCTGGAGGACACAAATATTTAGAGAAGGAATCACAGTGCATAGCCTCTGGTAACAGAGCCATAGGACCCAGGAGCCAGTGGGACCTGGAGCTGGACACAGCGGCACAGAGTGCATTTGCACTGTGTTCTCATGCTTTCTATATCAGATTTTTTTGGGAATCCCTGGTAGTGCAAGGGCAAACCAAGAACCTTATAAACTTGTGCTCACATCTGGAAGTCAAAGCAATCAGATTTCTTCAGTTTGGTATAGAAGGAAGTTCCACACATTTAACCAATTAACTTCCTTTTTTTCTGGTGTGGGGCAGAGTCAATAAGAAGAAAAATTGTAAAAAAAAACAAAAACAAAACAAACAAAAAAAACAACAAAAAACAACCCTCCTACTTCCAAGAGGGAATCTTGGAAGGCACTCTTGGAGATCTGTACTATTTCCAAAAAATATGGTGGTCCTGTTATTAAAAGCCTAGAAGACATGGCTCATTCCATTGCCTTAGGTTTTGAAGGCTATCTATGCCATTTTTCATTATCCAATAATAAATATCACAGTGAAAGTCACCTTTAACACTTAAATATTGCTGGGATTTTATGGGATTGAATGGAGCAGACTGCCGTGGTATTAAAGAAACGTATGGGTGAGATACTTTTATAACACATGCTTCATAAAGCTGTATAAAGCAAGTGCCAGTGCACCATTCTTTAAAATGAGAGCATTTGAGTTCAGCATAGAGGCAAGAGGGGCTTCTGCTTGTTAATTAAACCTCTTAGTGATGCTATTTTTTTTTCAGAATAAAGAAGGGGGGCTCATGGAACTATGGTCTGCACAGGCAGCTCCATCAGCCTGCATTGGGATTTGGCATCAGTGAGGAGAGAACTTGGTTCACTGTCCAGGGACTAGGGGGCTCCTACAGCCTTGCAGGCTTCCCTGTGGTGCTGGCCAGAGCCTGCTACATCTCCTTAGATCAAGTATTCTAAAATTGTTGTTTCCCTCCTCCAGCTGATGCTGATGGGTTTGTTGTCAGACTAGTCACAGGCACATTGTGTATTTACTAACATTTTAACTTAGCATTCTAAGTTTACCATTTTTTTTTCACACACAAGGCAGCAACTGAAGCCTTTTCAAAGTGAACAGTAAGCCTGGTCCATGCACACTGATGTTCAGCTATCACCCCTTTCTGCTTTCAAAATTCTTTACCCCCACCCAATATTCTGCAACCAGTAAGGGGTCACATCTCATTCTCTAGGCCACCAATTTCTGGTGCTCAGTGGCCTGTATTCTGACTCTGTGCATTTATCTGTTCTGGGTGTTTCACATAAGTGGAGTCAAAAGATATGTGACCTACTGTGCCTGGCCTGTTTTCCCTGCTCATAATATTTTAAGGTTCATCCATATTATAGCATGTATCAATACTCCATTTCCTTTTATGGCTAAGTAATGTTCTATGGTGTACCACAGTTTGTTTAGCCATTCATCCATTGATGAACTCTTGAGCTATTTCCATATATGTTGATCATATTTTGTGAGTAGTGCTTCTATGAGCAACATGAATATGTGTTGGTTTATCTGCTTTTTATTCGTCTAGTTACATATACATGAGTGAAATTTTTAATTTTTCTTGTTTTACATTTTTGCAGTTGTGTGTATGTGTGTGTGCAGATTTCCATGTTTGAGGGTGCATGTGTTTGTTCAAGTACATATGTATATGTGTCTTTGTATGTATTGGGGGCCAAGGGTTGTTCATTCATAAAGTTGTTCTTCGGGAGTCGACCAACTTAAGTTTTGAGTTAGTCTCTTACTGGGACCTGAACCCACTGATTTGTCTAGACGGGCAGGCCAGCAAGCCCCATGGGTCCTCTTGTCTGTGCCTTTCCAGTGGGGGGCGTACAAGTGCACACCATCATGCCTAGTCTTTTTTACATGAGTATTGTGAATCAGACACAGGTTCTACTTTGTCATATGATCTATCTCTCCAACCCGGGAATGGGACCAGTGAAAGAAGGCACATCGGTGCCATGCTGTAGGATTTGGCCTCTGGCCTGGCACTATGAATGCCAAGCACACCACAGCAACAGGTTGCTCTCCATTTGTCCTTTCCTGTGTGGCGGGCATCGTCCACATCTTCTACTAGAGTGGCCATCAGTCTTTACTCTCTTGATATCTTCCATCTTGGCTGTGGCTTCTGTGTGGCACTTCTTCCTACCCTAGCTGATTTTGTTTTGTCCACATCCTCATACATCATAACTATACAGAAACACGATGAGGCCTGGATATACAGCAGACCCCCTATATGCACTTGTGACTGTTTCCAAATATTATTATTCTCTCTCCTTTGCCCCAAGCCACAGCAGTGGTGGTAGGAAGCATTGTGGTTTCAATCTTAGAGTTGAGAAAATCTGAAACCCAGCAGTCAGGGAACTAAGTGAGTTATAGACGGGGTTTATAGTTTTCTCACTCATCTTTTTATTCTTGGTGTCTAGTGTTCATCGTAGGCAGAGCCACAATAAATGGACACAAGTCATTGGGTCCAGTGCAGGGTTGAATGGCCAGATGCAAACCCACAGTCTATGCGATCCCAGTTCGGTATGGTTTGGGTTTATTCTGGGCTGATCCTTCACACTGGAAACATCCGGATAAGTTCCCCGAAGCTGTGGTGAATACCATTAGAGTAAGATGACCCAACTCAGGTGGAAGTAGGGAACGGCAGGGGAATTCCTGAGTGCAATTGGATCAGCTAAGAGAACTTTCCATTCATCTCTTCTGCTTCTCCTGATAGCCTGGCGGGAGCAGGAAAGTCCTGTGTGTAATTCTCCTCAAGTGCATTGTCAAGGACATTTTCTGGCCCTTTGCTGTGGGATTAGACCCTTTAAAAACCCCTTGTTAGGAAGGGGGAGGGGAGGAAGAAAGCAAGGTGAAATGTAATTTCCTCTTTAATATAGACTGTCATTTAATCTAATATCATAGAAAATGATTAGATCTTAAAAACCTATAAATTACATTTGACAACTCTCTGGTGTGCCTCTGCCTTCCCTTTTGGCAATTATTATGGCGACACTGGGTTGTGGCAGCTAGGAGCACTCTGAATGCAGGGTGTTTATTGGCTCTTAATGAGAAGTGATTAATCTAAATCACCGTAGGGGTGGATCCTTTGCCGAGCTCTGGAATCACAAATGGCAGTTGGACCTTGTGACAAATGGGTTTCTGTGTCCCTAACAACAACAAAAGTTAGCGAAGGTATGTGTGGTGGTGTTTCCTTTTCTTTTCTTGTATAGTCAGGAAAGGAAGCAAAACACACACACACACACACACACACACACACACACACACGCTGAGAGCAGTCACTGGGGTAAGATAGAAACTTGCAGCTTTTGGATGCTTGTCTGTCTGGTAACTTCTGTATTCCCTCTACGGCCTCTTCCCACCTCCGTGACAGAGACAGCTGCAGCTCGTGTTATGTCTTTACCTAGAGGGTCCTTTTCCCGTTTATTACTGTTATTGTGGGTTTCTCTTCCCTGCTAGTCTGGGGACCACCTGGCATGGGATGATGGATCATTACAGGGAGTACCTGCCTGGCAAAATTGCTACCTCCTCATTCCCCCACCCCCACCCTTCTGTTTCACATTGAGAAAGAGTGGAAGCAAACCCACACAGCAAAATCATTCTGAAACCCAACATGAAGAAGGCACATGTACACACTAGTCCAGAATGCGGAAGGGATGGTCCCATAGGAGTAGGATGCCAGTGGACAGGGCGGCACAGGGGCACCTGCGGAGAGTGACCTATGGGGGCAGAACATCCTCCTTCCTCCTGCTGTTGCTCTTTCCTGCCTCTGATTTCACTTACCTTCTCATCTTTGCCCAGCTCTGTCCTCTTTCTCCTTCACGGTGCCACTGATACTGAGCACAGCAAGAAGACTAAAGGCACTTAACTCAGGAGGGAAAGTGGAGTCTGAGCTTTGCCTCTTGACCGTGGTTAGAAGTTGTAACTTCTAGTAAACTGCCAAGTCCCAATGTTTCCTTTGCGGAAGCGGGTGTGGTAGGTAAATCTAAGGTTCCTAAAGATGTCCTGATCTTCAAGACCTGAAGTATATCAGCTTATGAGACAAGGTGAAATGCAAGTTCTGGGTGTAATATTTGTTGTGAATCAGTTAGCCTTCACTGGACAACAGTCTGGATTATAGTATAAGCACGAGTGTCTTTGGACATGGGAAAGAGGATGGCGGAAGAACAGTGTCTATGAGAAGTATGACAAATTGGACTGGGCAGACTGTACCTGAATTTGAAGTGAGGTGCAGGCTTGGAGTCAAGAAACACAGCAGTCTCTAAAGCTAGGGAAATAGACTCTCTTCGAGGCCCTCTCAGCAAGGTAGCCTTATGGGCACTTCGATTTCATCCATACCTGGTTCAACCTCTGTGCTTCAGATATGTAAGATATTTAAATCACATAATCTATGGTTACTAATTATAACAATGCTAGGAAATGGATGTGGGACCACCATAAACTGAACATGGCCTACCGTAATTTAATTCCGATTTGAAGTCCCACCAGTGTGATTGTGTTAGATACTGAGGAACTGGGGAAGTGATTAAGTCCTAAAGGTGGCACCCTACAAAAGGGGCTTGGCACCCTCTTTGGAGGGACCACAGAGAACCTTATCTTGAATTTTCCAGCCTCAGTAACTGCGAGGAAGGAGTAGAAGTCTCCTAGTCTCTGGTACTCTGTTATAGGATTTTACTCAGACAGAGAGGGGTGAGAATGCCTACCTGCTTTCTCAGAGTAGAGGAGCCACAAAAAAACCCCAGGAGGAACGCCAAGGGCTCTGATCCTGTAAAATCACGTGCAAGCATGGGTGTGTGTGTAGCGGAGGTCCTGAGCTGTGGACAGAGAGCACAGACTTACCAAGGTCTATAGACAAGGGTCAGCCGGTGACATAATCTGTCTTCTTTTCTTTTACATGTTTGGGGAGTGAAATGTCTCTCCTCTGGGAGAAGGGATCAGCATCTCCTGGGGTGTCTTTTTCTGGTGGGGAATCTTAGAACAAAGGATGTACACAGTGTCAGGTGACCCTAGCTCTAGATTATTGTGCTCAGCTGTGTGAGGGGCCTCTCCATGCCCTGCAGGCTTGTAAGCAGCCATGGAATGCATCGTTGAACTCTGATGTGATCATCATGGTTCCTAGGAGAGACAGTGCTCCCGAACTACCTTTGACCTCATGGCTAACTAACTGCAATAGAGCTTTCAGCTACATAGGCTCTTTGAATAGCGCCAGGTGATGTTTCAAGTATGCGTCCTCGCTCCCTGATTACTGCCTCTGTCACAACCAAGAGCTCATTCTACCTCTCCTAAGTCCAGTAACCTTTCCAAATATCTAGTTATGCCCCCCCCCCAGTCCAAGTTAGAGGATTCTCAGGAGAATTAAAGATCCCCTGGAGAAACAGGGCAGCAGGTGACCTTATGAAAGTCACCACTCCTTCCTTTCTTTGTTCCCAGCTGTTTATGAGATGAGCCACTGAAGAGAGTTCCACTAAATAAATACTGTATCAGTAGCAATCTGCCATTCTTAAATTAGTCATAATAGATACTGTGCAATTAATTTCCGCTTACCATCCCCTGTGCACCCAGATCTTTTCAGCATCTTCCTCCCACACAGCTTTGACAAGATGCTTGTAAATGAGGTTTGTTTTGTGGTGGACAATAGACATGCTGGCTGGCATTTTTTTTTTATCATTTTTCTATCTTCGTCGCCTTTCTGATTTGAGACTTTAAATTACACTTGTAATTCTGAGCTCCCACTGTGACTCCAGACATATGTGGTAGCAATTTGGATGCTTGAAATAGCAAACACCTCAGACTGGCTTGATTCAACTGATCAACTGTTTCTCAAAACCAAATACGTCCAGCTCCACACCTATGACTGCAACAAAGTTGTGCCGAGCGCACACCTTCTGTGCAGCCGAACTCATTCCTCAGACTCTCAGTCTCAATCCAGGAGCACACATCTGGGCTTGTAGCTTCCTTTTGTGCAACTGACCAACAAAAAACCCTAGGTAAAACTAAACTAAAATATCAAAAATAAGTAAAATTACTTCTAAACCAATTTTGTCTCCTTTTTATTCATTTTTCTTCAAATTGTAGAACTTCTTTTTTTCTTCTCCCCTGAGGTTAGCCTTGCTTTTATTAAATATTGGAAATAAACATCTTGCTGAGAAATAATGTGCCTAGGAATCTATCCACTTAATGCAAGTGGACCTGATCCTACCCAGGCTAGCAGAGAGACAGCACCTCTAATCAAAGTGTTCCAAGGTTTTATGGAGCTGGAACTTGTTTTCTTGCCCAGAACAGTGATAAACCAGAAATACCCACGTTTGGGCTTTCTCACAGGTGCGTGGTATTAGCAGAGAATGTCAGAATAAGCATGGTCATCTTTAAAACCTTGCAGGTGCCCGCTTGTCTTGAACTAGTGAGAACACAAAGAGGGCAAGCTGGGAAATAGCCACGGCTGACTTGAGAAGGGTCTGGCATGTCATTGGGATTTCCATAACAGGGAGATGGGATTGGAGCCTTTGGGAAAGGGGGAATGGCACAGTCAGAGCTGAACTTGCATGGAGTAGGTAGGGAAGTTTGGAGAGCTAGAGGTCAGATGGAGATATCTGGGTCCAGGAGAGAGAGCAGAAGCATCACTGAGTGGTGAGGTGACTGGGACTGTACACATGGGGACTCTCTTCACCCCATCCTCCTCATGTCACAACTGCCCTGCACTGTGAGCAGCATGTGTTCATGACATCGGCTGGCAGTAAGTAAGAAAGCATAGCGCAGTATTGTTTACAACATTGAGAATTGGGAGAACAGAGTTTGTGGTGCGTGTGTGTGTATGTGTGTGTGTGTGCATGACAATGAACAATTTCAGAAAATAAAAATCAAATAGTCATGATCTCGCTGCTCAAGGATAACCATGTTTAACATGTACATGTTTTTCACAGTGATTTATACAGATACACAAAGTGTACACAATTTTCACAAAACTGAGATTCTGCTTCATGTATGACCAGTCTGCTTTACATGCACTTTTAAAACATGGTTATCTTCCATGTGCCATGAAACTGTTTGAATTCATGTTTAATAGCTGTGTAATATTCCATTAAATGGATTTGCTATACCTTATTTAATCATATCTGGGTTATTTCCAATTCCATATTATTATAAATAACATAAGATGGACATACAGATGCATAAACCTTTATTGGGTCTCTGATGGTTTCCTTGGACAGAATCCTAGAACAGAATTTTCAAGGTCAAAGAAATGAATATTTATGGGTCTTGTTCCATCGTGGGTGATCCGGCCAACTTATACTTGGATCAACACTGCCTGCCTAGTTCACTCTCAGCCTTTGTTGTGGGCACTAATATACTCTTTGGTGCTAATTTTAATGGTCACATTTCTGTAGTTATTTCCCCTTTCCCCCACACGTAGTGGACGCCTGATAGTAACAAAGCCTATCTACTATGTTTGTTTTATTCCTGTGAGTGTGTTTTAAATTAATTTTAATGTTTGCATACAAACGAGTGGATCATGGCCTGTTCCTAAGCATATCTAGTTATTTTTACCCTTTTGTACCCACATACATTTGTTCTTATGATAAACCTCATTTTATAAATTAAGCACAGTAAGAGATTGTTAATAACCAATGATGCAGTAGAACAGTTGCAATGACTTAGTGTCTGCCTTGGGGCTGTAACTAAGTAAAATAGTGGTGAGCTGAACGGAAGTATCAAAATGCCTAGACAGTTGATCTATTAGCCATGATTACCATATGACTAATGAGTATGGATATTTACATATGTAGAAATATACATATATATGTACAAATATATAGATATGTAGATATACATACATACATACAAATACACACACATCCACAGTGTGGACACTCTGGACAAAAGGATGACTCAGATGTTGGATAGAATAGAGTCAGACAATTTGAGATTTCACTGTACCCTGTGGTTCTTTATTTTTCTTTAGGTTCAAGAATGCCCCATTCTATGAGTTCTCTCCTCAGAAGTTTTTTGCTCCATAAAACTCCTTTTTCTATCTGGACTCATCTCTGCTTGCTGCCATGGTGACCGCAGGTGCACACTGCTTGGTCCTGTGTAGACGCAGATGCCCTAACGTCATTTCTGCAGCCCAGCCCACTCTCCTGAAGATGATCCTCTGCATCCTCCTCTGACCCCCATCTGAATATGGGTTAGACATAGCAAACCAACGCCGTCTTGTCAAAGTCCTCAAGCTGGTCCTCTTCTGGATTTTCTGCTTCAGAAATGCTAATTCCATCCTTTTTTCCTCTTTCCTTTTACTTCAGGTTCAAAAATGCACAAATCTGGACAATTTCCAATGCTATAAGTATTCCAGTATTATAAGTAAAACCAAGATGTATGTAGAGGCTCATAACCTTTTGGTGTATCGTGTTTCTTTCTTTGACACTGCACTTACTGGTTGTAAGCAGACTATTTGGGGTTTTCATCTCTCATGCACACAGAATCTGCCCACCTCTTGGTGCCTTTGCGCTCCATCGTGGTACAGAGCCCTTCTCTGTCCACTCTGTCTTCTTTGCTCTTTCCCTGGTATTTCCCACCATCAGCTGCTCTCTGTTCAACATGGTACCCAGAGTAAAAGAATTAAAATATAAATGCTTTTTAAAATATGGATTATATTTATTTTTTGTGTGCTTGTGTGCTAAGGGGTTACTTGCCGTGGTATGCAGGTAGAAGCCAGGGGTAACTTTCAGCTGTTGGTTCTCTCATTTGACTTTGGGTTCTGAGGATTGACTTCAGTCCTTAGGATCATATAGCAAGTGCTTTGAGCTATTGAGTTATCTCATCATCTTTTTCTTTACTTGTTTTAGTGGTTGGTGCTCTGTTAAGTGATGCTTATGTTAAATCCTATAGGACAAGTAGAGAGTGAAAATTAGGCTTAATACAATTACACTATATTTGGTCAGAAATTGGGGAGTTGTAATCTTGGCAAATAAAACAACATATACAATGATACCAGGTAAAAAGAGATTATGTGTAAGCCTAAGTATATGTTGACGTTCTATCTTTAAAATTTATTTCCTGTTTGCATAGTTTAGTCATAATTGATCATAAACATACACATAAGCAACTCTCAGCACAGTTCCTCAACTGGCACGACTAACATTCAATGATTGACAGTTTGTATTGGGTAATCTTTATTGTTCGTGTTCTGTGCATTGTCACGTGGTTATCAGCCTCCCTGATTCCTTCCAGCCAGATAT
The DNA here is from genome assembly GCA_004026605.1 of Ondatra zibethicus. Classification (NCBI taxonomy): domain Eukaryota; kingdom Metazoa; phylum Chordata; class Mammalia; order Rodentia; family Cricetidae; genus Ondatra; species Ondatra zibethicus. The sequence continues at coordinate 401,902 of PVIU01000084.1, read as the reverse complement.
CAGAAACTTCTCTCAAGTCAGCTTTGGCAGTTGAAATATCTGCACACTCTATTTCCCTTATCTCTGTGTGGAGAATTACCACTGGAGAACCAGAGAAGGGGAATATCTGCCTAGAATCTGCGTGTGTGAAAGTTTATCCTCAGCAACCTAGCAATTACATCAGTGTGCTTTGAGGGTCAGTTATGCTACATCTCTCTTACACTCTTTGCAAATCTATATTGATATCATTGCCTTTCCTTATTGATCACTAAATGCACTAAGGGTCTACCATTAGGAGTCAATTGCATAGTAAATCATAGCATCCCTCTGATTCTGTTTGAGTAGTCTGCTTACTCCTGTTCTGAACTCTTCTCAGAACACAGAACTGAGTTGTTCCCTGGATTTGGGGGACATCAGGGCAGAATGAGAGACAGAACGTTTAGCTTTCACCACCTGCCATAGGTTGCATTAGAGAGAAACATAGACTAGATAATTGAATAGTAACATTTGTCGGTGATGTTGTTAGAGTCAGCCGGGAGCTTGATTCCTGTTTTCCGCGTGCATCTTTTACAATGTGGAATGCACACTTAGGGCTGTTGTTGTTCAGCTTTCCCAGAGTTGTCCTGTAAAAGGCGTTATAAACAAGAAACAGAAGAAGGTGTGTTGGTGAACGCCAAAGCTTGCGTCTCACTCCTCTGAAGCCCAGGCAATTCATTTACAGTGGATGGGATGGCCCAATCCTTAGACACTGGATGCCTAAGACTGTCACCAATAAGCCATTGGTATGTTTCAAACCACCATGGACTACCTCCTCTCAGGGTGAGATGAGAGTGGCCCTTTAAAAGAACAATTTTATTGAGCAAATTGACGTCCCACTGGTTTTCATTCATAGCAGAAGCAATGTTGCTATTTCCTAATAGTGTACGGACAATTATTACCAGGCATGCAAAATAGACATAAATTAATGTCAAATCCAATATGTGCTGTTTTCTTTCTGATTCTTCTATATTTTTAGTTATTATTATTAGCTTTCACCACCTGCCATAGGTTGCATTAGAGAGAAACATAGACTAGATAATTGAATAGTAACATTTGTCGGTGATGTTGTTAGAGTCAGCCAGGAGCTTGATTCCTGTTTTCCGCGTGCATCTTTTACAATGCGGAATGCACACACACACACACACCACAAACGTAAAGATAAAATTTTACCTGCTTGACAAACGTCCAAGACTGTCTCCCATACATCATTGTATAATACAGCATTGTTAATATGTGCACACTCTTGCTCTTCAGATCTCTTGAATTTTCCTTTTTATAGCACTAGAACTTTTTATACTTTGGAAGGTAACATCTTGACTCCTCCCCTTCTTCCCCCTCTATATGCATCAGCATAGAGCTATTCCCCAGATCACTTCTATCATATCCAGTCTCCTTTTCCTCCCTTCTGGTCTTAATTGTACATTTATCATGGGTTATTTAAACATAAAGATGTTATATATTTCGTGGCTGTGTGCCTTGCACTCTGCTGGGCTCCTTTATGTTTATCTCATTTAATTCTGTAATCAACACTCTGTTGGGGGTACATTAATATCTCCTCCTCCTGGAGATGAGAAATGTGGAAAAATTCAGTAACTTCCTCGTGTTTTCAAGTGAGGTAACAAACTGAACATTCGCATTCAAGACAGCTACACCCAGAATCTGTCCTATTAATAATTTAATAACCTACCTCCCCCCTTCTCCAATATCCATTGCACATCTGTTTTTGTTTTTATACAGAGTTTCATGTGGCCCAGGCTGGCCTCAATCACTGTGTCATTGAGATGACCTTGAACTCCTGAGCTTCAGGCCTCTGTCTTCTTAGTAGTAGATTATAGGAAGGAATCACAAGGCCCAGCTCCCCAATGCAGATTTTTTTGTAAGGATAAGCTGGATAGCAAATCAAAGCAGAAGGAAGCAAAAGCAAAACAAGACCCAAGAAAACCCTCCATGGGTTTTCCCTCCACCCTGTCCCTTTCACATTGCCAAAACCATGAAAACACAGAATGCACAAAATCTCAACAGCCCTCGCTGCAGCTTATGCGCCTGCACACAAACAATTACAAATGGAGAGGCAAAGACGCCATGCTCCTTTGCTTCTGCAGAGACAGCCTCTCTTACCCTTACCAAGAGTCTCATGGCTAGTTCATGAATGCCTAGTCTACAGATTATTTAATTGCAATGCCGTTAAAAATCTCTCCGAGGTCTGATGCAGACTTTCAATTCGACAGGATCGTTTCCACTCGTTGTACCTCTCTCATTACACCACTTAATGCTTTGACCCCATAGAACTTTGGATGGAAACCTTCACTTAACAATAACATTTTTGTGGCATGAGATTATTTTCTCTATATATTCGGCATAATGATGTGTAAGGCATAGTTTACCCTGAGGCTTAACTCAGGGCACAGCATTTCCCAGCTTACTTATGTTAGTTGTGTGCTCTCATTTTCCCCAGCACCAGCAGGTAACATTGTGCTTTTTAAAAATTTGATTCTTATTAATTGAGTTCTTGTCCTCTAGGTCAGAGGTAGAAAGTGAGTTCTAGGAGTAAGGGTTTCTTAAAGCTACTGTTGTTTTTTCAGTGATGTTTTAAGAAAGCACCGTGTGTGTCTGGGAGCTGGCAGGATTGCAGTAGTTCAGGGCATAACGAGGAAACTGCTGTCCTTCTGAGCCTCAGTTTCCTTATGTGCAAAGTGCAAATAACCACACTTGCGCCACGGAATATATGTGAGGTTTGGGTAAAATATCAGGTGACATTGCTTGCACTGGTTAAAAGTGTAGGCTGTATTTTCCCCATTCTTTTCATTCTTCTCAGAAAGCAGGATTGAGACATCGGAGCCATGAAGGAGACAAAGCTGCAGATATGCAAGTCTATAAAAGGTTTTCAGAAGAGCGAGTCAGAGAAAGGTTGCAACAAAAATGTACTCTTACAAACAGAAGTTCTGTAAAAGCCCTGCACCCTGTCAATATGCCTTATTATATGTACATTGATTTCTATAGCTAGACACTCTACCCCTGAGCTATCCCTCCTAAATTCATTTCTGTATATATAGACATATGTGTATGCAGGATCTGTGCATGTGTTAGTGTTGGTGTGTACACATCTTTGTGTGTGTACATAGTGTGCATATGTGTGCAAACATGAGTACACACAGAAAGAGACAGAGCTAAGAGGAAGAGAATTCATTGTACAAGATATTTGATGGCAAACTTTATACAGAATGTTGTAACTCATGGAGTATAAAATAAAGTCCATTGAGGATGGTGGCCTTATCTTCTAATTAAAATCATAGGCATGGAGCTTTTTATTCCTGCATAAAATAAGCAGTTTAATTTTTCTGTGCCAGGGATGATGATTTCCTTGCACATTACATGACCAACCCAGTGGGTAGATACAGTGTGCTGTGATGAAACTAGTTATTATGAGGCCATCGTTCCTACTTGGCTACCTAGGCTCTCAAACTCTAGAAGCACTGCAGGTATCTCCCCTAGTGTATTCTTAAGACAGCTTGGTGCTCCCATCAGAGTTCCCTGTCCCGTTAGAGTTCCCAGGAAGAAGAGACTGTTGTGTGTCTACTAGTCCATACAAGAGCTTTGCCCTGGATTTTCACATACAAATAAAAAGGTTATTGAACTACATCCGTTAAAAAAATTTAAAAAAGAACTTTGCTGATAACTAATGATGATATCTCAATTATGTCAAAGCAAGTATTTGAGGAAAAAGCATGAGCTTATTTTGGAAGGTGGGAAGGGACAAAAGAGAAAAAGAATTGTGAATCTCAGCAGTTAGAAGACCACTTCAAAAGCTTGATCTTAAGAAGCATGCTGGTTAATAGTTTTATTTTACAAAACATAGACAAGAGTTTTGTTTGTTTTTTGCTTTTGTTTCTGTTTTTTAAACATTATTTTGTATTTCAGTCCCCATGGTTTACACCATGTAATGTTAACCTGAACAATGGTTGGCCGTACACCAAAAGGGTAGAATTTTAGTAGGAAATAGATATGCTTGCTCAGTCAGTAACTCTGCAAATGACAGCAACTTGTAGAAGTTTTTGGCTGTGTCAATTTTCTTACTGTGAATAATCACAACAATCAGGGAGCAAACAGATTCGATGTTGGGATTTGACCAGAAGTCAATCCACAGGCGGGGGGCAGAGGCATGTCTCACTGGTAAGAGTACCACATAAAAGCCCAGCCTGGCTGTACATGCTTGGTAACTGCAGTGCTGGGTAAGGGACACGGGAGGATTCTGGGAGATCACTGGCCAGGCATCCTATCCAAAATAGTGAGATTTCTGTTCAGTGAGCAACCCTGTCTCAAAACCTAAAGAGGAAAACAATATAAGAGATCCTAAATGTCTGTCCTCTGCATGCAGTGACAGGGCATACCCTTCAAGTATACCTATAACACACACACACACACACACACACACACACACACACACACACACACGCACGCACAAAACACACATACACACATACATACACATACACACACATAACACACATACACATATACACACACATATGCACACACATACACACACACACACACACACACACAACAGACACACACCACTCAAAAGACAAGACTGGATTTAGGAGGAGAGTGAGAAAAAGAGAAGCATCAGTGCCTGCACAGCACTTCCTGAGTGGCTGTGGAAATACTAAGTGAGCTGAGAGTGGCGGGGCCTGAACTACCACTATGGGTGTTTTGTATTCTAGGTTTTCTGAGTAGAATATCAAAGAAGAAACCTGTGCATGGCCGAGTTTACAGTCCTAAAACTAAGATCGAGTCTGGGATGAGTGATGCTCATTTGGAGACTGAATGTATGAGTATGCTAGGAAGATGCCAACTGAAAAGAGAAGGAAAGAAATAGAGAATGAAAGTAGTGATGAGTAAGAGAGAGGGGGCAAAATGAAAGGCTGATGAATGATCACGGTCACATTCTAAGGAAAAATCAAGCAAAGTCCAATATTCAAAAGATAAGAAGGAAGATCAGATGTGTGTGGTGTTCCAGAAAGAGATTCCTTCAGAAAGGACAGAAAAAGTCGCCAATACTAAAGAGGGTCAGTGTCTGTCTAGCGGCTTTAAGCACTACAAAGGCAACCATTTCCGAGTTAGTAAATGCCATTCAAGCACTCTGGGTAGGAGCTGAACTACCTTGGACAGAATGCTAAATAGTAGTCCAAGCAATGCCTTGGTCAAGAGCATAATTTACATTTCTGGTCATAAGCCTAGCCTTTAAAGTCTGAGCCGTGGCTGCATAAGGTGTGTTAGCCAGAACAGTGCTGGAGAGCTCACCCTGGGGCTGAGGAGGAGGGAGAACTGGTGCACTGACCCCACCACCGAGACGCAGAAGCAGGGCTACAACTTTTGCCCTTCCCAACATCCACTGATCTATGAGCTGCTGGAGCACGTGAAGGGGCTGCTCCAGCAAACCCCAAACTGCAGAATCTCCATGATACAGGACAACAACAGGATATCCAAGAGGAGTCCAAGTGAGGGCCTAGGATGGATAGTGGAGCAGAAACCAGAGGCCTCAAACCAGACCAATGACTTGTTGCAGTGATCACTTGCAGATAAGATGCGTGGACTGAAGTGTATATTTGTGACTCACCGTACTATACTACAATGTCCAGAAAGAGATTTTCTTCTTTTAAATTTTATTTTACCCCAGGGGGAGTTGGTGTCAAGGGCAAAGGGTGGATTCAAAGCAATGGGGAGGTGAATGGGATCGAGATGCATGATATGAAATCCACAAAGAGCCAATAAAGAGTTAAAATAGAAAACAAAAAACAAAAAAACCAAAAACAAACAAAGAAAGGAACGTAACTTATACCATGTGTTGATGGGTACTTTGGATAACATCAGACTCAAGTTAATATTGAAGAAACCAAGACTTCCACAGTTTACGTGCTTTCCCATGCCACAAAACGTATAAGACTTTTGAGATGCAAACTTTCCCGATGCCAGAGCCTTTGGATTGTCCTGCTTCTCTACTTGGCTTGGGTGTCAATCCCAGCAGTATTTTCTAAAGAACCTCTGTGGATTTGTCCTTTGGGAAATTTCTCTAACAAAGGCATCATTGACGCACTTCTTAAATCATAGTTCAGAATGAGCTGAGCACAGTGTAAGGTCATGGGAGGAGTGTGCCTTTCCAGTGTCTAAAGACTAACATTGAAATTGAGTTGGAACTGGTGTCAAAGGATGGAGGACCATCATTCATATTCTCATCACTTCAAAGATTAATTAATATGAACTGAAACCTCCTTTTGTATGTAGACCTAGACTCACACCCTATTCCAGCTCAGTAAATCTGGGGAGAAAGGAACGATGTGTATTGTTTATGTTCATTCTACCCTACTAATCCCGTCCTTACTTTCGCCTCTGCTTTTTCATTAGATCATGCTTCTCAGTGATCCCGAAATGGAGAGCAGTATCTTGATCAGCTCGGACGAAGGGGCAACTTACCAGAAATACCGGCTCACATTCTACATCCAGAGCCTGCTCTTCCATCCCAAGCAGGAGGACTGGGTGCTGGCCTACAGCTTGGACCAGAAGGTGAACAAACACTGCTTATGTTTATAAGTTGTCGTCTAGGTCCTTCTCTGTGAAAAGTACTTGTTTGCTCAGCTCAGATTTTGGAAAGAATTGGTTACACTTTACTTTCTTTTCTAAGCCACTGTGAGGTCGGTAAGAGGGACGTCATTACTGTGGTTTTGTAGTGGCGTCCGCTAACAAAGGTGCAGGAAGTCAGTGTTCTTGTCCGTCCTCTTCCACCTTGGAGCTGGAGCATGAATGGCCACTGTCAGGATCTGTATATAAGGCACATTCCATCATACTCTGCTGTCTTGATTTGGTGAAATGTTAGTATACCCTTGCTTTCTAGGGGTGTAAGGGAAGCATCAAGAAAGTCTCTGGTATTTTCTGAAAATGAGTTAAGGTTTTAGTGGCCCCAGAGCCCTTCTCTTTCAACCCGAAAATCCATGTCTTCTGCTGTGTACCTGACAATGCCTGCTACATCCTTCAGAAACTTCAGCATACCTTATAAAGAACTCTTGATCTTTCGCTACTGAAGCATGATTAGTAAAACTCAGAGACAGATATTTGGGTTCAACCTGAAGGTCAGAAGCCACTGGCTTTTACCTTGACCTCAGTTCAAAAATGGTGGTTCTGCCTCCAGGAATCTCAGAATGAGACTGAGACTGAGAACTGTCTCCTCCCATTTTATAATCCTCTCTAGTTCTGGGATTAAGGGCGTGCACCACTACTGCCTGGTTTTTATGGGAGTAAAGGTGTGTGTCATTGCTTCCTGGTCTGTAAGGCTGGCCTGTGTGGCTGTTTTACTTTTCTCATCTTCAGGCAAGCTTTATTTATTTATTTATTTATTTATTTATTTTTATTTATCTTCTTTTTTTATCTTCTCTGCTACAGAGCAAGCTTTATTTATTAAAATATAAATGAAATGCCACTACACACTATTGCTAGCCTTCATCTAGTATTCTCTGATTTAGCTGCAACATAAGAAGTTGGGCTGCATCTTTTCCTTAATTTCCTTTTCCCAATCTGTCATGTCAGATCTACTATTTTGCCTTATTGCTGAATATCTGCTAGGTGACTCCATAGTTGAATGGATGTTTAAATGCTGCAGAATTGAACCTATTATATTTGTTCAACTTTTATTTAATAATAGAGACTACATTATTCTCATTATACTTCCTGTCACCTCCCAGGACCTTAGTTTATATGCCAACTATTTATGCAATAATATTATGGGATCCGTCAATCAAAGGGAAAAGATAATTGCAAGAACTATCTTGCATAGAGATAGTCACAGAATAGTCCAGATGAAATTGTTTCTTCTCTCTGCTCTCCAAGGACCTGAAACAGTTGCTCTTCAGTATCTCCTTTAAATATGCGGTTGTGAATGTGTGTGTGATGTCAGCACCTTTAAACAATAATTTCAACATAACCTTTACATCTCTCGTTAGCAGAACCTCCTGGTGGGCACCAGGTGCTTAATGCAATCCCCTAAGGACACCCACATGACATTTGCAGAGCACAAGCCATTGCAAATATGTTTCTTTCATGGCATCAAGTGGATATTGTGTGAAAGACTTAGCCAAATGTCAGGCAGTCTGTGAGTTTTGATGCTTAGTGTAGCCAGAAAATTTGAAGCTGTATTGAAAGAAAAATAAATTACTTGGATGTTGTTAAATGGCTGGTTGGTAATTCATTTAGATGAAGCCCAAAGCACTTAAAGTATATTTTAACACAGGCAAGCTAGGTTAGAGGCAAAAGACCCCTCACACCAAGAGGTCGATAAAGCAAATGTAGTATGTCTCGTGTTATTCTGAGTGTCCTTTTCCTCCATTTCCACAGCACCAAGAATTTCAGGGGCATTGCTCATGGAGTATGCTCGTGGATGTAATGCCTCCAAGATATTCTCAGACTTGATGACTTTTTTTTTTTCACTCAGAATAAATATTTGTAACATGGCAGCGGGTGTTGATGGATTTTCCTAATCACCCCACACATTTGCAGATATGTTATTCCTTCGGTACTTTTTCTTGTTGACATGTTCTGCTGAAAGTGGCTGACTATTCTACCACGGCTTCTATCAAGTCCGTGGCCATTCTTCCTTTGAATAAATGGCATGAGGAGGGACGTGAAGCCCCTGGCAACATTTGCAGGGGTGGCATAAAACACCTCTCCCTGTCTATGCGGGGGAGCTTTTTCTTTGTTTTGGATGGTAATGTAGTGGTATAGAGTCCAGAAGAGCGATGCAGTAGCATGTCTGTGCAGTAGCAAATGAAGATACCAGGGTAGCTGGGATTGATACACAAATGTGCTATTTCAGGCTAGAGCTCTCTCTGGTGTGCATGCGTGGAGGCAGCTGTTTTCTTCTAGAGAAAATGAAAAGTGCTGGCATTAAGGTAACTGCAGCATCAAAGGGAGATGTTTGTGGTGAGAGTGAATCGATGTTTCCATTATTGTGCTTTTGATGAAATGCACTAGCAATTTCTTTAGAATCAGTAAGGCTATCTCCTTACGTTGTATGTATTACAAAAGATCTAATTGAATGATATTTTAAAGGGATGATATCCAATTGCTTTACTTTTCAAACTGATACCCCAGAGCTGCAGAAGACTTGCTAGTGGATCTAATTTGGAAAAAAGGCACTGATGGAAAAATCATGAGGCCTTTGCTTCTCCCTTCAAAGTCTTTTTTGCTTCCAGAGGAGCATGTCTGCAGATCTTGACCAATTCCTTTGCTTCTTGCATGCTGGGCTTTCCACTTCTTCCTAATTCTTTTGCCAGCTCCTGCTGTGGCCTCCCTGTAGACTCTCCTACCATCTTGCATTTTGAAATAAAAGGCCTCAGTACTTAGGAAACACTCAGGATTCATTCCTGGCAATAGGAATCTTTGGAAGTATTTTATAACAAGCTTTGAGGTTGAGGAAATCAAAGGCGGTAGTAATTCATAGTTGTCCAGATGGAAATGATAAAAGCAAAGCTACTTCCATCCTCTCATCTCGCAAACAGGCTTCCTTTTTGTGGGATGTTGTGTTGTCTTGTAAGGGATAGGTTTCACCCTTCAACCAGCCTGTTTCTCCATTTATAGCTAAAACAGTTTATACTGTGTTGCTTTGGTTTAGCTGGAAGGCCCAATAATCTTACTAAAATAGAATAATTTTTGAAGGAGCTTGAGATAGATTTTGAAGATGGGGGCTTGTAGAACTAGCTGCTGCCCTCATTTTATAGAAGCCGCATGTCTAAACATACCTCAGGCTGACAAGGGGCTCAGTGTGGTTCCTTCGAAAATGGGCACATGCTTTGTATTCACAGATGCATAGCCCCCTGGCATGGGGGCTCCCTCATTGTGGGGGAGAGTTAAAAATAGCCATTGTTCTGCATGAGGATCAGGATTGCAAAGCTTCTATGACTATCTTTGTGGCAAGATGAAATTAGCCAATTCAGCTTGTTTTGGAGTTCAGAAATGAAGAATCCAAAGAGATTTCAGATTCCATTGTTTTCAGGCACTTTGGGACTATACTCATTAGAACTGCTGACAATTTCAACGTGAAAAGCACTTTCTTAAATACTACCCAAGGTAATGGAAATTAACTGTTACAGTTTTTGGGAGCTGGCATGAAACTAAGGAGTTTCTCCTCTCTCTCTCTCTCTCTCTCTCTCTCTCTCTCTCTCTCTCTCTCTCTCTCATGTGTGTGCACCAAGATCAGAGAGATTGCCTCCTCAATTGCTCTCCACTTTATTTTTAAAACAAGATCTCTTCACTAACCTGCAGTGACCATTTCTGCTAGAGTGGTTGGTCACTGAGCTCTGAGGCCCCTCCTATTTCCACGCCCCCACCCCCCTACAGCTAGGTTTACAAATGACCTGTGGCCACACCCAGCTTTCATGGTTAGCCTTACTGAGCTTTTGCTTGAGGCTAACTACTGAACTCAGCTCATCACGTCGGCACAGCAAGCACACAACAACAACACCCACTGGGGCATAGTCCCAGTGCCTGCTAATATGATACTTTCTGAGTATAAATTATGTTAACTAATTAAGTAATGTTACAGGGGTCAATACATGTATGCAGGACAAGCATCTATCACCTGAGTTACATCCAAACACCCTGATTTTCATTTTAATAGATCAATAATCCATTAATAATTACAGCACAGTGTGGATCTCAATGTGTATACTTCTAGTCTATCGATTAAGTCAAGGCAATTAGCATATCTACCTCTTTCAGAGCTAGGATTTCTCCGTAGTGAATGACAGGTTTTCTGGATCACCCCTTCTCAGCCAAATAGTAGCTGCTGGATTGAGGAGCTGTTTGAGAGGCTGATGCAGCTTTAGGCACGATGATACTATGAAATGTAAGTATTGGTGCAGAGCGTGCATGTCCTATGCAGACTTTGCCAATTGGACCAAACCTGTGGTTGCTATGCCAGGTCAGGAGAAGGTCCTGGAGAATTTGGTGATAGCTGTGTTGTTGTGCAGGGCCTTAAAATTCAAAAGGAAATTTAAAGTTGTGCTTCTGGAATGTTGGATACAAATGAAGCTGTGCCTTTCATTTATATTCTCATTCTAAACCCTCAGATTAAAATGTAATTGTATTCAGATCCTTCAGGATTAGCAGGTGATGATAACTTCCTCAGTAGCCATTGGCAGAAACCGGCTTTGTGTCCCTGCATCTGGTGGGGATAAAACTGTTGAGGATTAGCTGGGAATGGCTGTGGTTTTGAAGCTTGTCATCCATGGAATAGAAATAGACCAAAAGACATTTTTTATTTAAAGAAAAACTTAGCGTTTTCATTAGACCATCTCCTATTCTCATAAAATGGATTTGTGTATCATTTAAGAGAAAGAAAAGCCCATTAGCGTAGTCACCTATTACAGGGGCCACTGTTTGTACAGTGTTTTCATCGGGGTAGCAGGGGTGTGCCCACTGTATCCTGGGTTGTGGGACAGTCACCTAGTGACTCAGAGACACAGTCCAAGATACCCCGTGGGATTAAAAGGTTTTCATCAATCTATCTGACCTGAATTCTGAGTGAAAAAACTGGATTAATGTAATTGCCATGGTAGTGCAGAAAGAACCCTGATTCAGTACCAACCTCCAACTGTTAATGCTCATGAGAATGTAATTAACTCGGAACAACCTTGGGCACAATTACAGATCCAGTGGCCTGGGTCCTTCCCAGCCTGTCACTTTATATCAACTCCCACCTAATAATCCTCTTTCTGTCCAGCAATATCCCTTATTGTCTGCTCCATCTCAACCATCCCACTCCCCCAAGCTCTCCCCAATCCTCCCCTTCTTCCTTCTCTCTCCCCCTCTCTCCTTCCCCCCACCTCACCCCCACCCCCATGCTCCCATCTTTTGCCCAGTGATCTTGTCTGCTTCCAATTTCCAGGAGGATCTTTATATGTTTTTCTTTGGGTTCACTTTATTATTTAGCTTCTCTAGGATCACAAACTATAGGCTCGATGTCCTTTGTTTATGGCTAGAATCCACTAATGAGTGAGTACATACCATATTCATCTTTTTGGGACTGGGTTATCTCACTTAGGATAGTGTTTTCTATTTCCTTCCATTTGCATGCAAAATTCAAGATGTCATTGTTTCTTACCGCTGAGTAGTACTCTAATGTGTATATTATACTTTCTTGATCCATTCTTCCATTGAGGGGCATCTAGGTTGTTTCCAGGTTCTGGCTATTACAAATTGTGCTTCTATGAACATAGTTGAACAAATGCTTTTGTAGTATGATTGGGCATCTCTTGGGTATATTCCCAAGAATGGTATTGCTGGATCCTGAGGTAGGTTGACTCCCAGTTTCCCGAGAAACCGCCACACTGATTTCCAAAGTAGTTGCACAAGTTTGCATTCCCACCAGCAGGATGAGTGTTCCCCTTACTCCACATCCTCTCCAGCATAGGTTATCATTGGTGTTTTTGATTTTAGCCATTCTGACAGGTGTAAGATGGTATCTCAAAGTTGTTTTGGTTTGCATTTCCCTGATCACTAAGGAAGTAGAACATGTCCTTAAGTATCTTTTGGCTATTTGAACTTCTTCTGTTGAGAATTCTCTGTTCAGTTCAGTACCCCATTTTTTAATTGGGTAATTAGAATTTTAATGTCTAGTTTCTTGAGTTCTTTATATATTTTGGAAATCAGGGCTTTGTCTGATGTGGGGTTGGTGAAGATCTTCTCCCATTCAGTAGGATGCCTTTTTGTCTTAATGACAGTGTCCTTTGCTTTACGGAAGCTTCTCAGTTTCAGGAGGTCCCATTTATTCATTGTTGCTCTTATTGTCTGTGCTACTTGGGTTATACATAGGAAGTGGTCTCCTGTGCTCATGTATTGCAGGCTACTTTCCACTTTCTCTTCCATCAGGTTCAGTGTGGTTAGAATTATATTGAGGTCTTTAATCCATTTGGACTTGAGTTTTATGCATGGTGATAGATAAGGATCTAATTTCATTCTCCTACAGGTTGACATCCAGTTATGCCAGCACCATTTGTTAAAGATGTTTTCTTTCTTCCATTGTGTAAGTTTAGCTCCTTTGTCGAAAATCTTAGGTTTGTGGATTAATATCCGGGTCTTTGATTCGTTTCCATTGGTCAATGTCTCTGTTTTTATGCCAATACCAAGCTCTTTTCATTACTGTAATAGAGTTTGAAGTCAGGGATGGTAATGCCTCCTGAAGTTCCTTTATTGTATAGGATTGTTTTGGCTATCCTGGCTTTTTTGCTTTTTCATATAAAGTTGATTATTGTTCTCTCAAGGTCTGTGAAGAATTTTGTTGGGATTTTGATGGGGATTGCATTGAATCTATAGATTGCCTTTGGTAGAATTGCCATTTCTACTATGTTGATCCTACTAATTCAAGAGCATGGGAGATCCTTCCATTTTCTGGTTTCCTCTTCAATTTCTTTCTTCAAAGACTTAAAGTTCTTTTTAAATAGATCTTTCACTTCCTTGGTTAGTGTTACCCCAAGATACTTTATGCTATTTGTGGCTATCGTGAAAGGTGATGTTTCTCTGATTTCCCTCTCTGCTTCTTTATTCTTTGTGTATAGGAGGGCTACTGATATTTTTGAGTTGATCTTGTATCTGCCACTTCACTGAAGGTATTTATCAGCTGAAGGAGTTCTTTGGTAGAGGTTTTGGGGTCACTGATGTACACTATCATATCATCTGCAAATAACGAAAGTTTGACTTCTTCCTTTCCAATTCAAATCCCCTTAAGCTCCTTGTTTTGTCTTATTGCTATTGCTAGAACTTCAAGTACTATATTGAAGAGGTATGGAGACAGTGGACAGCCTTGTTTTGTTCCTGATTTTAGTGTAATGGCTTTAAGTTTCTCTCCACTTAATTTGATGTTAGCTGTCGGCTTGCTGTATATTGCTTTTATTATATTTAGGTATGAACCTTGTATCCCTAATCTCTCCAAGATCTTTATCATAAAGGGGTGTTGAATTTTGTCAAATGTTTTTTCAGCATGTAATAAAATGATCATATGGTTTTTTTCTTTCAGTTTATTTATATGAAGGATTATATTGATAGATTTTCATATGTTGAACCAGCCCTGAATCTCTGGGATGAAGCTTACTTGGATAATTATTTTTGATGTGTTCTTGAATTCGGTTTGCCAGCATTTTATTGGGAATTTTTTGCATCGATATTAATGAGCAAGATTGGTCTGTAATTCTCTTTCTCTGTTGAGTCTTTGTGTGGTTTTGGTATCAGGGTAACTGTAGCTTCATAAAAAGAGTTTGGCAATGACGCTTCTGTTTCTATTATGTGAAACACATTAAGGAGTATAGGTATTAGCTCTTCTTGGAAGTTCTGGTAGAATACTGCATTAAAACCATCTGGTCCTGGGCTTTTTTTGGTTGGGAGGTTTTTGATGACAGATTCTATTTCCTCGCGACTTATAGGTCTATTTAAAATGTTCACCTCATCTTGATTGAATTTTGGTATATGGTACTTGTCTAAAAAATGTCTATTTGTTTTACATTTTCCAATTTTGTGGTACAGACTTTTGTAGTAAGAACTAATGATTCTCTGAAGTTCCTCAGTGTCTGTTGTTATGTTCCCCTTTTCATTTCTGATCTTGTTAATTTGTGTGTTCTCTCCCTGCCTTTTGATTAGTTTGGATAGGGGTTTGTCAATCTTGTTGATTTTCTCAAAGAACCAGCTCTTTGTTTCATTGATTCTTTGGATTGTTTTCTGTGTTTCTATTTTGTTTATTTCACCCCCATTTTGATTATTTCCAGTCTTCTACTCCTGGGTGAGTCTGCTTCTTTTTTTTTCTAGAGCTTTCAGGTGTGTTGTTAATTCTCTAATGTTAGCTTTTTCCATTTTCTTTATGTGGGCGCTTAGTGCTATGAACTTTCCTCTTAGCACTGCTTTCATAGTGTCCCATAGTTTTGGGCAAGTTGTGTTGTTATTTTCATTGAATTCAAGGAAGATTTTAATTTCTTTCTTTATTTCTTCCTTGACCCAGGGATGGTTCAGTAGTTGACTGTTCAGTTTCCATGAGTTTATAGGCTTTCTGGGCTTAGAATTGCTGTTGAATTCTAACTTTATTCCATGGTGATCCGATACTACACACATGGTTACTACAATTTTTTTTTTGTATCTGTGGATGTTTCCTTTGTTACTGATTAAGTGATCAATTTTCGAGAAGGTTCCATGAGATGCAGAGAAGAAGGTATATTCTTTTCTATTTGGGTGGAATGTTCTATAGATGTCTGTTAAGTCCATTTGATTCATTTCATCTGTTAGTTCTCTTATTTCTCTATTAAGTTTCTGTCTGGTTGACCTGTCCATCGGTGAGAGAGGAGTGTTGAAATCTCCTACTATTAGTATGTGGAGTTTGATGTGTGCTTTGAGTTCTAGTAATGTTTCTTTTATATATGTTGGTGCTTTTACATTAGGGGCATAGATATTCAAGATTGAGACTTCATCCTGATTGATTGTTCCTGTTGTGAGTATACAGTGTCCTTCTCCATCTCTTCTGATTGATTTTAGCTTGAAATTAATTTTGTTAGTTATTAGTATAACCAAACCCGCTTGTTTCTTAGGTCCATTTGATTGGAAAATTTTCTCCCACCCTTTACTCTGAGGTAGTGTCTGTCTTTGAGGTTGAGGTGTGTTTCTTGTAAGCAGCAGAATGTTGGATCCTGTTTTCATATCCATTCTCTTAACCTGTGCCTTTTTATAGGTGAATTGAGTCCATTGATATTAAGTGATACTAATGACCAGTGGTTGTTAACTCCAGTTATTTATTTATTTATTTATTTTGGTGGTAGAGTTTGTGTGTTTTCCTTCTTTGAGTTGTGTTGGTGGAGGGTTGTCAGATGTCTGTGTTTATATGGGTGTTGTTGGCTTCCTTGGGATGTGGTTTTCCTTCTAGTACTTTCTGTAAGGCTGGATTTGTGGCTATGTATTGGTTAAATCTGTTTTTGTCCTGCAATATCTTATTTTCTCCATTGATGGTGAAACAAAGCTTTGCTGGGTATAGTACTCTGGGCTTTCATCCATGGTCTCTTAGTGTCTGCAGCACATCTATCCAAGACCTTCTGGCTTTCATGGTTTCCATATAGAAGTCAGGTGTAATTCTGGTTGGTTTACCTTTATATGTTACTTGACCCTTTTCCTTTGCAGCTCTTAATATTTTTTCTTTATTCTGTATGTTTTGTGTGGCAAGGGGATTTTTTTATTATTATATGGCGAGGGGATTTTTTTTTTTGATCCAGTCTATTTGGTGTTCTGTATGCTTCTTGTACCTTCATAGGAATAGCCTTCTTTAAGTTGGGAAAGTTTTCTCCTATAATATTGTTGAATATATTTTCTGGGCCTTTGAACTGTAATTCTTCTCCTTCTTCTACCCCTATTATTCTTAGGTTTGGTCTTTTCATGGTGTCCCAGATTTCCTGGATATTTTGTGTTAAGAATTTGTTGGATTTGCTTTTTCTTTGATCGATGAGTTTATTTCCTCTACAGTATCTTCAGCGTCTGAGATTCTTTCTTCTATCTCTTGTATTCTGTTGGTTATACTTGACTCGGTAGTTCCTGTTCGTTTACCGAGATTTTTCATATCCAGCCATCCCTTTTTTTTGGCCTCCATTTCAGTCTTCAAGTCTTGAAGTGTTTCCATTACCTGTTAGATTGCTTTTTCTTGATTTTCTTGGGTATCTTTGAGGGATTTATTAATTTCTTCTAACTTTTTGTTTGTCTTCTGTTCCATTTCTTTAAAGGAGTTTTTCACATCTTGTTTTACAGCCTCTATTATTTTCATAATGCTATGTTTGAAGTCGATTTCTTCTACTTCTTCTGGAATAGGGTGTTCAAGTCTTCCTGTTGTGTGTTCCCTGGATTCTGGTGTTGTCATGTTGCTTTTCAGGTTCTTGGAGGAATTCTTGCATTGGCGCCTGCCCATCTCTTCCTTCAAATGCAGCCAGGAGAGCCTTGTTGTCTTGGTCCAATCTTTGCTGTGACTGACTGTGTACTTGGGGGATTTTCTTGGTCTGCCCTCTCTTAGGACCCCTCAGGACTGGAGCTGGCTCTCAGATCCCCTCCGCCCTGAATCGGGTTGTGCTGGTGGATCTAAGGACCCTGCAGATGGAAAGGAGTGCTTGGGGGGCATGATGGGATGGGGTAACTAGAGAAAGCCAGTAGCCAGGGAGACATCCTGCTGAATGGCCAGAAATGGTTAGGGAAATGGAGGGGGCCTGTACTCCGTTCCTGGGACCGTCCAGCCCTGTGGGCACACACTTACCCTTCTGGATGGATCTCCTCAGTACAGGAGCAGGGACTCTTGCTGGGCCAAGGACCTCGCAGACATAAGGCCCAGTTCTCTTCTATGAAGATTAATCCAAAGTCAGTCCTTGGAATTAAATTCTAGTTGTCAGGCTTGGTGGCAAGCGACCTCAGCCATTTCCAGAATTACTGAGTAGCGTTTGGTAGTTGCTAGCTACTGCAGAAGAAAGAATCATCCTCCTCTGATTTGAGGGTGTGGCCACTGTTCAGTTTCCCATAATGCAGTTGATGTCCCCATACTCATGAACATCTGGACATCACTAATTGACTTTAATGGGCTGTTATTAAAAAAAATTGTGAGATTGCAAGGGGAATATGGAGAGAATTGAAGGAGTGTGTGTGTTGGAAATGGTGATATTTCATTGTAAACACATGTCTGTAGCCTTTTGAGAATAAGAAAAATGTAATAAAAATTAAATTAAAGTGGAAAGAAATATTCCCAAATAGCAATGGGGTTTGTTAGTGATGGAATAGTAGTTGTAGAGTTTCAAATAGAATTTGTTTTCCAAATTTTCTCTGATTCCATTAGATTGCATTTATAATTAAAAATGTCTGAAGGGTAATCTTCCAGGTAGAGTTCATTCATGCCAAGTATAAGGCAGCGCTCTGAGAAAGGGCGTCAGGTTTGTATAGGGCTGATTTAGGTAAAATCAGTTGAAATAGTTATTTAAATCCATTCACCAGAGGCACTATATTGTAGAAGTTTCCCGACTTCAGAATGTACTGACCCCGAAGCTTGTCTTCCCTCTAGCTTTGTTTCTCACTATGATCCTTTAGAACCTTGAAGCTAGAGAAATGATTTTTTTTCCTCAAGAAAAACTGTGCTCTTGTTGGACATAAGCTCAATCTATATTATTTACAACTCAGACACAAATATAGGCTTTATTATTTAGAAGGCACCCACTATACAGAGATGTTAAGGAAGTCATTTATTCTGATAGTGTTTTGGAAGAATATTACAGCTATATCCCAAAATTTAATTAGTACTTGCTTATTTGATTTGACAGCTGTAATGGAAACAAATACTGCTGCAGCCAAGGAGTGGAGGCACACCCGGGGTGCTGAGTCTCATTCCTCGTAATGTTTACATGTCCCTCGTCACCTTACCAGCAGTCAGACATCCGGGTAGTCCCTGGAAATGGAAGTGTACATCCCAAGTCACCGTCTCTTTATCGAGCACTGGCTTTTTATGTACATAGTTGCACCAAATTCTCCTAGGAGTCTGCAAGTGGAAGTGACGATTTCTGAATTGCAGATGTATGTGAGGCTCTTGAAGGGCTCACTAACTTGTTCAAGGACACAGAACCGGGCCTGCTCTCTGCTTTCTCCCTGGGTCTGACTATGGCGTGTCCACCATCACTTCATTCTCCCTGGTAGGCTGACAGCCTTCCAGTGGCCTTAGCACAGGTGTCCAGCACGAGCCGGTTTACACAAGACCCAGTTACAATGAATTCTGCCATCATGGCACCACAAGATTAGTTCTGCTACAGCTAAGCCTTCAGTGAAATCGAAGGTTCTTCTGACTTAGTTCTCAGTTGATGACACTCGTCAGAATAAAACTTGTTGGAGAAGAATCTGTTAAACCAGTTCCCGATTATAGGACCTTATAGGGCCGAGTTCTTCCTCGAGGTGACAAAGTCAATAAGGTAGTTGTGTAGTTGATGAAATAGAGCTGGGGTATCCACCTAGATCGGCTTTCACTGGTTTGTTCAAATCTTCAGGTTAATATATAGATTAAGGTAAATTATTTGTCATTTAAAGAGATAATGCTATGATCTGAAGGCTTTAAAGGAAGCTTATGGAACAACATCTTTAATATGGTAATGAAGATGGAAGTTGAAATCATTTAACTTCATTTACAAATCATGAATATGTATTATGCTCTAAATGAAAAGAAGGACTAAAACAGATATAGTGTTTGTTCAATTTGCTAAAGAGAAGACAATTTGTCAAGATTTTTCCCCCAAAATTTAAGCAATATGCAAATGTAGGAAAATCAGACCCCCATGTTAATTCCCTGGCATGATGAATATTTTTATAATTCTAATTAGTACCAGTCATTTAGTCTAGCAATTTCCCCCAATCTATCCAATTTGAAATTAAAATAGATGCCTTGATTACCAAACTCGTTAGAAAAAAAGCACCCTTTTCACTAACCAGTTCATTTCCAATTCACAAACTGAATGAAGTGTGGAACACTAGTGTTGTCAATTGGCATAAGTGAAGTGAGTTTTAATTGGAAGCATTGTGAAGTATTTGTATTGCGGCATGTTTCATTGCAGTATAATATACCATTCATTAAATATAACAAAAGCAACTTTTAAATGTCTTAATTAAGAGGAGTTTGTGCTCTTGGTGATTTTTGTAAAGTTGAATGCCACAATTGTTTGCCTTTGAAGGACTTGCATGTATTAATGTCGGGAAGATGAAATTTGACTCTGCATTTATGACCCTGATTATGTGAAGAATGGCAGGTTGAATATAAGAGAGAAAATTAAATTATAGAGCACTGCCTTTTTACTTCAAATACAAGCAGGCATATCGTCCTCATGAGAATTGTTGAGAAAAGTCCAGAACTGTTTCATTCATGGCAAGGAACAGAGGATGTGGTATTGCAGAGGAGTAGGAATAGAATGAAAAGAGAAAATAGTTGAGTATTTCTCTTGTCTGTTTTTCTGTTTTAATCAAGGCAGGAAGTAGTAGGTGGAGAGAAACTCCATCCAATACATTTTCATCCACTCAAAAGAGCAACAGAGATGTGTGATGGAGCAGATTGATATTCTGTCTGAGCAAAATGTTCTGGGAGTGGGAGAAGAGGAGGAATTGGCTCCAGGCCAGGGAAATGCTACAAATGGAGACTCCACAGAAATGCTGAATTATGATGAATGAGGAAGGTAGTCAAGGCTGGGTGTTCAACAGAGCAGGTCGTGGAGTGTATTCAGAGGAAGGCATTCAAGGCTGGGTGTTTAACAGAACAGGTCGTGGAGTGTATTGCAGCAGTAACAGTTCTGTGATTTTAATTTTCCATGTAATCCACATACCAACAGTTGAAGTTTATTTGTGAATTATTTCAACCCCTCATCAACAAGAATGAAACACTTTGTGCAGGGGAGATCTCAGTCCTACCTCAACTTGATGTGCCGTGCTTTGTTCAAGACCATGAGAGGCCTGCCTCTTCCCGAATGGAGAGAGGAGGAGTGGATGGGGAGAACTCGGGGAGGGAATGGGAGGAAAGGAGGAAGGAGAAACTGTGGTCCATATGTAAATTAAATTAAAACATGTTAATTAAATAAAATAAAACTTTTAAAAAAGAAGGAAACAGTTATCCTTGTCACTGACTTCCATGAGACATCCAGTTTTAGTTAGCAATACTGAATTTCTGCTTATAGACTTTGAGTGTGTTCATCCTATGTCATTCCCCTCCCATTTTGACAGTCAATATCTGCATTTGTCTTTCTTAGATCTTTCCCTCAAAGCCTTTGGCAGCCAATCAACCCTGTGTACAGCCTGCTCTAGCAGTGCTAGGGCATTAATACCAAGGAATAGCCCTTAGCCAGTAACCAACAGGTCTTGGTGAATGATACCCAGGCTCCCATGCTTTTGTGTTTGGTAACTCTGAAACCATGAAGAGTGCAAGAAAAAAAGGTGATCTCCTTGAAGGCCACTGGAAAAGGAAAAAAAAAATCCAAAAGATGACTGAGATAGAAGCTTACTTATGTATTATGGGTATTTGCTTATGAAAACTACTTGTTTTGCTGTTGGCATTCTATTTCTGTTCTTCTTTTGCATCTGAAAGCGATGAGAGATCCTCAGATATGTCAGAAGTTACAGAAAAATGTTTGGTTGATATGAATGTGTTCCAGGTCATCTTAAAATACATCATTAACTGTTCCCTTAGCTTGCGGGATACAGCAGAACCCTTCAGTTCACCATGGAGACTGTTGTAATTGGAGTTTTAATTTTCTTTCTCTTTTGCCCAATTACTCAGGCCCCATTCTTTCTCCATTCTTTATATAGATAGCTCTATTTATTTTGCAAAATTCAAAGCAGGGCAGGGGAGATGTGTCAGTTGGTAAAGTGCTTTTGGTGTAAGCATGAGGACCCGGATTCAGATACCCAGCACCTGTGTGAAAGCTGGGCACAGGAGCACTCATCTGTACCCAAGGCTCTGGAAGGGCGAGGAGATCTAGGTGCATGCCTAGAGCTCATTGGCCAGCCAGAGTAGCCAATGTTCAGAGTAGCCAATGAACTCCATGTTCAGTGAGAGACTTCATCTCAAAAAGTAAATGGAGAGTAACTACAGGATTCTTGACATCTTTTGTCTACATACTTATACAGAGAGGCACCTGAATGTGCACATGCTCATATAAATATGTATAACACACGCACACGCACACACACACACACACACACACACACACCAACTGAGCAAGCAAATTTTAAAAAAAAGAAACACTCAAAACAAAGACAAAGTTTTGGAAGAAATTTTCCTAGACAGACTTTATCTGTGGAATTTTAACTAAACAAAACTCAGACTTTAAGATGAGTCCGTCCTCCATGCTCTAGAGAGATAGAAATTGTCCCAAGTCTCTCTTGGTTCCTGCTTGCTGCGTGCCACAAGGCCAGCAGCTGTGTCCCACCACAACCGTTTGCCCTGTTTGTTCTTCTTATCCACAGGTCCAGAGTTAATAGAGCCAATGACCCTGGGCTGAAAACATGGTTCAAAGGAAACCATCCTGTTATGTTGTTTCTTTCATGTGTTTGTCAAATTAGTACAAAATCTGAATAACAGTTTTATACTGCACATCGAGAAAAACTGTTAGAGGAAGCTCAAATTTTCTTAATACTTTGAATACTTAAAGATCTTAAAATGCCTCTGGGCAAGAGATAAAGGTAATAATTGAAAAGCAAGGAGACACATTTCGGAGTGATTCTAAAATAGAACCTGACTTAGTGATTGCCTGTAAGTCACAGGAGAGGGGGTGAAGGCTAGCCCTGATCAACACAAGACCTAAAAGGATGCAATTGATCATATAGTCTGACTGCCTTAGGCTGAGGGCTGCACCCCTGGTATATCCCAGTTCCTGACAAAGGAGAATCTTGTTTTCCCAAAGCACTGAGTAGTGGAGAGGAGGCCCCTGGAGGAACACTGTTGCCCAGGGGTATAATACCGGGTAGAATCCTGCTTTTTGTTTCTAGTCTTCCTTTTGTTGCTTCTCTGACACTTTGCCCCATGCCTCCCTTGGCTGCTCTAGTGCCGGAGGCAGCTGCCAGCAGTTACTGCCTGAGTAAGTTAGTGAAGCAGGCTTTTTAAATGGAGGCTTTTTAATTTGAAGTGCCTGGTGGAGATGCCGGGGTTGTAACCCAGAAGCTTTGTAATAGGCAGCTGGGGAATGAGTGAGGGAAAGGAGATATATTGACTCTTCTGTCTTTGAACACTGGTGGACGAATATTGGTCTTGAAAGTTCTCATAATTAAGAAGCTAGGAGGTGGCGGAGTCCCATTTTGAGAGTTTCTCTCAGCATGGATGGTCTCTGGAAATCTGACTAGAGGGCTCAGTCCCTTCAGGGAGCTCTCAGGATCAGCAGCGGGGCCTTACTCTCGATGGTGTCTGCTTGCTTGTAGGTATAGGCAATTCGTTTTTCTTTTTGGATGCTGAAAATGGCAACTTAGTACTCAGGTAAAACAGCAGAGATTATTTATCTCTATTATAGATATCACAGTGAAATCATTAGAAGTAACTGAAAGCTATGCCACAACCTCTGTCTATTTTGCTTTCTAGATTGCTTATTTCTTGATGTCAGAGCCTAACAATTTTTTTTAGAGTCTCAAAAGGACTTCTTCCTCTAGATTAATACTGGAAAATGAATAGGAAAAGAAAGGAAAGAATTATAGAAACTAGAAGTTATGTCATACCTGTTATTGTGCATCATTGAGAATAATAATAATAATAAATAATAATAATAATAATAATAAAAACTTATTCTGGCTAGAGGGTGTGGTTCAGCTACCAAATACATGCTGAGCCTGTGTGACTCCCTGGGTTCTGTCTCGGGCAGGAAAAATAGCAATGGAAACAAAAGCTAAAACAAGAAAGAGAAATAACACCCTTATGTCATGCATCAACCAAGTCAAGCAGATGACATTCAACAAATGCTTATTGGGCACTTACCATATTCCAGATCTATTAATGGGCACTGAGTCCATCTCTGTTCTCATGGACAGAGAAACATTGATCAAGTAAATAGCTGATGTCAATTGTAAGAAATGCTATCAAAAGAAACTAGATTGTTATGAAAGTATATACTGAAGACAATGGCTGATTTATCTCCCGGAATATTTAATCAAGGGTTGGGAAGTTGGCTCAGTAGGGAAAGGCGCTTGCTGTGCGAACCTGGCATGGTATCCAAAGTCGGGTGTGGTAGTGTTCATCTGGAATCTTGCCACTCCTGTGGTGAGATGGGAGGCTGAGACAGAAGAATTAGCTGGAAGGTCCCCAAGTAGAGCAGAGTAACAGAGACAGTAAGAAAGACCCTGCTTCAACCAGGCGATGACCGGAACCAACTCTCAAAGGTTGGTTCTCTCCCAAAATAAATAATTAAAAGAAAGCATGATTGATCTAATATGGTATTGAAGAGTTAATGTTTTGGACTTGATGCTCATAAAGATCACTTAAAAGTAGGGTTATTTTATTAGTAACCTTCAGATTTGTATAAATAGCTTTAATGAGGTATCTTTGGCATTTGATGATTGTACAAATTAAAGTTGTGTAAATTCGATAAAGTCAACATGAGTACCCCCATGTAGTTTTACAATAGTCAAAGTTGTGAACAAAACTTCCATCGTTGGACGTGTCCCTGTTCTCCTTGGAAACTCTTTCCCTCTATTTATCTCCAACTAAATTCACGGTAAGGGGTTTGCTTATTGTTACTAGAGATTAATTTAATCCACCCTTAGATTTTGTAAAAGTGGAGTCTTACCTGCAATGCTTCTTCTCCTTAAAGTTGTTTTGGGGTAAGTATTGTATATATTGGTAGCTTAGTTTTTATAGTATCATATTCTCTGGCTATACTATAGCTGGCTTATCTGTTCTGCATGTGGGTATTTGGGCTTAACTCAAGTTTAGTTGGTAAGAATAAAATTACTACCATATTAATATACACATTTTTCTGGATGTATGCTTTTATTTCTCTTTGGCAACGATCTAGGAGTGGAATGACTGGATCATGTACGTGTGGGAGAAGACGTTTTGAATATTAAATGCAGTGATAAACTGTAAAGTTGTACTATATTTCACCTCTACTACCAGCAGGACATACACATGGTGTCTGTTGTAGATTGCATTATTGGAATGTGGGTCTTTATCGTCTTCATCTTCCTAATAGATGAACACAGCTGTCTCACTATAGGTTTCATATTTATTCTCCTTATGACTCCAGATAGTAGAAATGTTTATGTTTATTTTCTGTTTATATTCTGGTTTGGTTGAAAGTTTTCTTATTTAAACATTGGGTTGTTTTCTTAATAAATATTGGGAGTCTTTTACAGCTGGGTAAAATCCTTTATGAAATATATCACTTAAGCATTTCCTGTCATATGATAGCTCCACATGTCACTCTGTTAGGAGCACCTGTCAGTGAAGAGGAATTCATAATTTTGATGAGATCAGATTTATAAATTATTTAATATTTGGATCCCATTTTTGGTGTTGTAGCTAAACATATTTATCTAAGTATAACACATTTATGCTTTTTATATTATATTTTGTGGCTTTATTTTATGTTTAGATGCATGCATTATTTGGATCAAATGTTGTGTGAAGTCTGGATCAAAGTTGCTTATTATTATTGTAGCTATTATTACTGCATGTGGATTTAAATTATTCCAAGTACTGTTTGTTGGAAAGACTCTTCTTTCTCCATAGAATCGATCCTATACTTCCGTCAAAAATCAATTGACCATGTATTTACAGCCCTATTTCTGGACTCCGTTATACTCCATCAATCTGCCTGCTTGTCTTGACACCAGTGCCGCATTATCTCGATTTCTTGACCATTGCAGTACTTTGCATTTTCATTTAAATTTGACAATCAATTTGTCATTTTCTTTTCCTACTGTGATTCCTTATGGAATTTTTTATTGGGATTGGTTATATAGACCCATTGAAGATGAACTGCTGTTTAAAACGTATTGAGTCTTCTGATCCATGAACACAGTTTATCTTCCTATTTGTTTAGGCTTCTTTCATTTTAACTTGGTAATATTTTATACTTTTCAGTGTATGTCTCTTAAAATTTTTCTGTCAGATTTATTTCTAGATACTTACTACATGTGACAAATTACATTCGTTTCATTTTTTCTTTAATTTTGAGAATTTCATATAGTTTTATTATATACATATACATTATTATATATGAATGAATGAATATATATATTTATTTATATTTATTTTTGTAGGCCATATAGGCAAATCCACAGAATCCACTGGGTTTTATTAGGGAAACACTCACAGGATACACAACAAAGCAGATAGCTGCCAAGGTCTTTCCTTCTGCCAGGGGGAGTGAAAACAACAATTCTATCCCAGACCACCACACAAGAGAATGAGAGCCTGCCCCCTCTTTCTTTTAAAGGAGTTACATAAGCAGATAAGAATCTCCGCCTCTATTGGACCAGATAGCCCAATGTCATGGGCAGGGCGAATACCCACTACATGTAGGCATACCAACCACCTATTTTCCCCCTCATGTTTTTCCCAGCACACATTCCTTCCAACTTCATACCCTTCTGTTTTCATACCCTGCTAAGTCCAGGTAGTGCTGCCCTGTAAATTCACAGGTGTGTGGGGTCAGCCACCAGAGCTCTGGAAACCTACCAGGGCCATGTCCTCAGAAAAGAGTAAGGGGTCGGGCCTGAGATCACCCAATAAATCCATCTATGCCAGGATTTGGGGCGGCTTGACCTTGTGCAGGTAAACGTAGCTAGTGTGAGCTCACAGTTCCTTTAGCCAGGCCCTGTCCAGAAGACAGCATTTCACAGCACCTAGCCCTGCCTTCTGCCTCTGACATTCAGTGTTCTTCTCTGAGCCTTGGTGCTGGCATTGTTAATATAGGTGCCCCATTCATGGCTGAACCCTGACTCTCTTCTTCTTACACTTCAGCTTCTTATGCCTCTCCCCACTGACTCTTCTCCACTGCAAAAATGAAGCTTCTCTGGCCAATACGGAGAGTAGCCCAGGTCTATAGGTCTAAGCATAAATCTGTAGGAGGAAGGTTGACAGCTTGACTCTTCAGTAGAGTAACTACAGCATGTTTTACCCTGGGGCCTAGGACCTTCCCAATAATGACCTTTTCATCAAGATTACAGTACAAGAAGTGAAATTCCATTCTGTGAGCCAACCTTAAATCTAACCAGAAAGCAGTTGGTTACCCTACATCTATTGTGCCATCATTGCATTTGTGGGCAGGTTGGTATCATAATATGCAGGATCCAGCAATGAGAAAGACCACTAATGTCTTCAGTTCCCATCAGCCTGCATAGCACCTTTTGGCACCATGAATGCTAATTAGAAAGGAAGAAGTTTCCTGGTTGGTTTGAGACTGCTTTATTTCTTTTTTATTTAACTTTTTATTTATTCATCTCATATGTTATATCCTGACCTAAGTTTCCCCTCCCTCCTCTTTTCCCAGTTTCAGTATTACTTCCACCATCATCTACTCTTCCTTCATTTCCAAACTTTCAGAAAAGGGCAAGTCTCCCAGGGATATCAACCAAACATGGCATATCAGTTGCAATAAGACTAGGCACTTCCTAGTCTTATTTGCTTATTTTCTGGACAAAGCAATACAGTAGGAGAAATAGGGTCCCAAAGCAGGCAAAAGAGTCAGAGACAGCCCCTACTCCCACTGTTAGGAGTCTTACAAGAAGACCAAGCTATACAACCATAATATAGATGCAAAGTGCCTAGGTCATACCCATATAGGCTCCTTGATTACTGGTTTAGGGTTCAGTCTCTGTGAGCCCCTATAAACCCAGGTTAGTTGGTTTTTGTTGCAAGATATTTGATCACACTGTGAAAACAGAGACTATGTTAATAAAATCAATTTTGGATTTGGGACAGAGCTACTAGCAACTAGCTGTTGGGAATTAGAGAGTACAGAGGACCCAGGAATACAAGTAGACACACAGGAAGGAGTAGGGAGGGACTTGGTGTTTGAGGGCTTTTTGGTTTGGGACAAGTGGAGAGATTCTCTCTTGTTGGATCTCTAGCCAAAAGGGAAGTTCACCTGGTTGCTTCTTGGCCTCTCTAGGCTAGCAGGTTTTCATGCCAACATCTGACTCCCAAGTCTGTATTGGTAAATAGAGTGATAGAGACTTAGTTAAAACCTACATTTGGCAGCAGTGGCAGAGTCAGTGCCAGTGGACTTGAAGTCCCACCAGGCTGTGGTCTGAGCAGCAGGACATGGGCTGTGGTGCAATGGGGCCACAGATGGTAGTTAAAATGTCAGTAGACTCAGGTGCAGCCTCTAATCCAATGGAAAAACAATTGGATTCTGTGGGTTTTCTTGTGTCCTTGACCCCTCTGGGTTTTACATTCCTTCCTCCCCTTCTTCTGCAGGCTTCCCTGAGCTCCACCTAATGTTTGGCTGTGGGTGTCTGCATCTGTTTCCATCAGTTGCTGGATGAAGCCTCTCTGATGAAGATTATGCTAGGCTCATAGGAGTATGAGTATAACAGAGTATCATTAGAAATCATTTCATTTGTTTATTTATTTGTTTGTTTGTTTATTTTGGCCAGTCCATGATTGGTTTTATCCTAGGTCTCTGAGCTATCCAGCCTCTGGATATTGCCAGGGTTGGACTCCATTGGTTGACCACTCCCACCATCTATGACATCACATCTTTATTTTATTTATTCCAGCACATCTTGCAGGCAGAACAAATTGTAAGTCAAAGGTTTTATGGCTGGGTTGGTGTCCTATCCATCCAATGGAAGTCTTGTCTGGTTACATGACCAGTTCAGGTTCCATATCCCTCATTACTAGGATTCTTAGCTAGGGACTTTGAAGGATTCCTTGGAGTTTCCATTGCACTAGGTTTCTACCTCACCCCTGAAATGTACCCCAATTCCGATTGTATCTCCCAGTATTCTTTCTCTCTCTCCATCCTCTGGGGACAGGTGGGATGGGGACAGGAGGGATCTTGGGGAGATTGGTTTCTTTCTCCTTTAGCATGAGTGTGTTATCTAAAGCAATGGTGACTCATCAAAGGTAATGTCAATGGACTGCATTGTTGTGGAGACTTCTGGGGCCTCCCTGACCAATAACTAAGAAAGGTGTTCTATGTCATGTATTGCAATTTTCATTTAATATTTCAAGTCTTCTGAGAGTAACATTGTCACTTATACAGGGTAGTTTTGTCTGAACACTCCTATTTTATTTTTTATTTCTTTTACATTTCTTATTATTTAAAAATTTAAACAATTTGCCGGGCGGTGGTGGTGCACGCCTTTAATCCCAGCACTTGGGAGGCAGAGGCAGGCGGATCTCTGTGAGTTTGAGACCAGCTTGGTCTACAGATCTAGTTCCAGGACAGGCTCCAAAGCCACAGAGAAACCCTGTCTCGAAAAACCAAAAAAAAAAAAAATTTAAACAATTTATTTTGATCATATTTGTTCCCCTCAACCACCCCACCTTCCTACTCACTGAACTCATATTCTTTCTCTCTACGTCCCACTTTAAAAAAAAAAAAAAACTAAGAAAGCAAAAACCCAAAAGGACAAAAAATAAATAAATAAAAACACCAATCTGTAACAACAAGAAAGCACATGAGAAATACAGATTCTGTTTTGTGTTGGAAAGCCATTCCTGAGCATGAGGTTTGCCCTGGAGTATGGAGTATTACACCACTGGAGAAAACTAATATTTCCTCTCCAGCGGAGATAAGTTGGATATAATGTCTTGGTTGGGGGTGGGGCTATGTGTCCAGTTCCCTTTGTCTGCGCTGGGAATTTGTGCAGATCTTGGGTGTGCTGTCACAGTCTCTGGGAGTTCCTGTGGCCATCATCCCTGTTGTGTCTGGAAGATGCTGTTTCCTTGGAGTCATCCCCGACCCCTGCCTCTTATAATCTTTCTGCTTCCTCTTATACACTGATCTCTCAGCATTGAGGCAGGAGTTTCATGCCAATGGGGAGACACTGCCCAATTAGATGTCATATGGTACCAGTAAACCCCTCAGTACAAGGAGCGTGCTACATCCTGTGAGCCATCGGCCACAGGGGTCCCACAGACACTCTCAAACACTGCCTATTGCCAATGGTATTGCTTACATCCAAGACCTGACAACAAGGTCCTGCAGTTCAAGGCACTATTTACATATGACATCAAACATGGGAACATGGAGAAATTGAATTGGTGTTCAACTAGAAGCTTCAACCCTACTGGCTAGCATTTATAATTCTGTTTTACTTTTAGCACTATATTGAAATTGGCTGGCTAGCTAGCAGGTTTCCAAAAGATTCTTAATAGAGCCTTAGCTTTAGTTAAGATATTTACTACCCCTTTCTTTTCCTCTTCTACCCCATCCCCATTTTATTATTTAGCCTTCTGTATTCTTCCCTCTTCATTCAATTCACACGTGTTCTACTATCCTTCCACTTTATTTTTTAAAGTTGGGTTGTGAAATAGCATGCCTCTATATGGCTTCTTGTGTCTCCTTTCTTTTGTTTAGTCCATGCCTCACCTGCCCCCACCAGTTTCTCCCACACTCCCACACCCATTTCCATTCCCAGTATTCCACCTCACTGCTTTGACTTCACCTATAATTCACTTTACTCAAACGACACAACCACCTCCCCCAAAGACCTCTTTTTAAGTTTCTTGGTTTCCACATGCACACCAAGTGAAATGCACAAAACAAAAGATTTGAAGCTAGGATCTCAAATGAGAGAGGGCATATGGCATATTTTTCTGGAATTGGGTTACCTCATTCATCATATTTTTTCAGGTTCCCTCCATTTACCTGCAAATTCCATGATTTCACTTTTCTTTACAGCTGAGTAATGCTTCTTTGCGTACATGTAGCACATTTTTCTTATCCATTTATCAGTTGAGAGACATTTGGGTTGATTCCATTCCCTAGCTGTTGTTGATAGAGCAGCAACAAACATGGATATGCAAGTATGTCTTTAACATGGTATAAAGTTCTTTGGGGCTTTTCCTGGGATTGGTGTAGCTTGGTCACATGGTAGTTCTATTTCTAGTTCTTTGAGAAACTATAGGTTTATTTTTAATGAATGCAGTAGCTTTAACTCCCACCAACAGTGTATAAGAATTCCCCTTTCATCACATCCATGTCTGAATGTGTACCGTTTGTGTTCCTGATGATGGCCTTATGACCTGGGTAACACAGAACCTTAAAGTAGTTTTAGTTTACATTTCCCTGATGGCTAAAGATGTTGAACACATTTTACAGTGTTTCCTAGACATTTGCATTCCTTCTTTGAAAATTCTCTGTTCGGTTCTGTAGTTCATTTCTCAGCTGGGCTGTTTATTTTCTTAATGTTTGGTTTTGTGAGTTCTTTTTATTTTCTGGATTCCAATCTTCTATAAGTGGATATCCCATGGGAAGTCTATTCACAAACTCCACAGTAAGCTTTTTTTTTTCAGAAGCTTTTTAATTTTGTCAGATTCAATTTGTTGACTGTTGGTGTTATGTGATATTGGAATATTATTCAGAAAGTCCCTAACTTTGTGCATAAGTTGATATGTGCACTTTACTTTTTACTCTAGCTGTGCCAGGGCATCAGCTCTTGTGTTGATACCCTTAGTCCATTTGATGTAGAGTTTTCTACATTGTGAGAGATAAGGAAGTAGCTGATTTATATATATATATATATATATATATATATATATATATATATAAACAGTTATTCCAGCATTAACTGTTGAAAATGATGTCTTTTATGACCAGCGTATATTTTTGGCATCTTTGTCAGAAAGTCATGTAAGTTAAGTTATATAGCTAGGTCTTCAACTTCACTGTATTAGCATGTGTATCTCTTTTTGTGTCATTACTATGCTGTTTTTATTACTCGGACTCTATAGTATACTTTTAAATAAGTTAGTGTTATACTTCCAATAGTGTTGGTACTGATAACCTTCATATTTTGTGCCTTCATTTACATCGCTGAATTGTTTTCAATTGTTTTTGAAAATGACACTGAATTTTTATTGGGGTTGTGTTTGGGAAGGCTGCTTGTTCATTTCCCAGCTTCTGACCTCCCAAAATAATCACACAGAAACTGTATTATTTAAATCACTGCTGGCAGCTTGCATCTTTCTCCCCTGGTGGCTCCTTGGCTTTCTCGCGACTCTGCCTTCTTTTTCCTAGCATTCACTTTAGTTTTCTCCACCTAGCTCTATTATGTCCTATCACAGGCCAAAGCAGCTGCTTTATTCATTAACCAATAAAAGCAACACATATACAGAAGGACTTCCCATACCATTTCTCCTTTCTGTCTTAATGATAAGGAAGGTTTTAACTTTAATATAGTAAAATTACATATAACAAAACAGCTATCAAGAAAGAATTGTAGTTACAACAGTTATATCTACTTTATCTTTTATCATAACTAAGTAAAACTATAATTATAACTGTCTATTTTTCAACTCCATCAAAGACTCCAGAAGAATATAATATTACCTAAGTAAACAGGAAGTGCATTGCAAGCAAATTCCAAAGCTCTAGAACTGACAGAGGCATTTCACTGCCTAGACGGTCACCCAAAGTTCTTCTGTAACGTTGTGGGTACCCATCTTCAACCTACTGGCCCATAGTATTTGGCAGACTTTTCCATGAAGTAAGAAATTTGAAGATCTGTTCTGCCTTGTAATGGCAAAATCCATTAGTTGCTTTCTTCTGTGTCCTGCAGAATGTTTGGCAGACTCTTTCATGAAGCAGGAGCCCCAAAGGATGGTCTCACCTTTAGGCAAGTTCAGCAGTCATTTTTCTGTGGGTCCTGCATGTCTAGTTCATACAGCGTAACATCAAGCAATCCAGGCAAGAGCAGGTTCTTGCCAGATGGCTAGCAAACTCCATAAGGAGCATCTTTGGTGTCCATTATCTTCTTGAAATAGATTGGTACTGCCAGGAGCAGATGTTTCACATGTTGGTTTTGCTTAGCAGCCATACAATGAAATGTCTCTCTGTACTTAGCTCCTTCACAGTCAAATAATTTAAAGAAAACACATATGTATACATATTCCAGACTCTCCTCTCTGTGTATACTTCATCTTTACGTGGCTTATTTTTTTTTTTACTCCTTTTATCTATGACTGTCTGTACTCTGTCTCTTTAAAGACTTTGTTTTATTTTTTAAAACTACTTATTTACATTTATAACTATCTATCCTCTTTTTTCTTCTCTCTCTCAAGCCTACGAATATTTATCCAACACTGTGACCCATTTAGAGGTCTTTTTAAATCTGAATCTGTCTTTATTGTATATCTGTAATTATCTTTTGACCAGGAGTGCTTTTTTTTTTTCAAATGCTCGACAGGCATGGCTAAGTCCAACATGGCGAAAGTATGTTTGCTGCTTCTGAGAACTGTGTACATTGCCCCATTTTTAGGCACACAGTGGGTCTATGTTGCCATTAAGCAAGTTGTATTACTCTGCTCACAGACCCCCATTTAAATGCTCCATAGCAGGACTTCCTGAAAGAGTCAGAGTCGTTCGTGCTGGTGAACCAGGAAGCTGCCATTTTTTAAAGAAGCTGTGCAATTTTTACTGCTAAAGCTGAGTCAGGAAGCCTTCTCTTAAAAGAATCGTACCTTTGCTTGCTTCTAGCAAACACAGCCCACCAGAGAAAATGCTGCTACCAAAAAGCCATGATTATCTCTGTTCTTTTGTGTCTAAAATTCCTTTTTAAAACTTCCTCATGTTTTAGGTGGATTTAACTGGCACATATTGTCTTGCCAATCTGTAGGGGGAGGCTACTCATTCCTTCATGGCTGCTTGGGCCTGAAATAATCACACAGAAACTGTATTATTAAATCACTGTTTGGCCAATCACTTAAGTGTATTGCTAGCTAGAGCTTATATCTTTGGTTAACCCATTTCTATTATTTTATATTTTACCAGATAAACCCATTTCTATTATTTTATATTTTACCGTGAGGCTTGTGGCCTACAGGCAGGGTTCCAGCTGGCAGCTTGCACCTTTCTTCTCTGGTGACTCCTTGTCCTTGGCTTTCTCATGACTCTGCCTTCTTTCTCCCAGCATTCAGGTTAGTTTTTGCTGCCTAGCTCTATTCTGCCCTATCACAGGCCAAAGCAGTTTCTTTATTCATTAACCAATAAAAGTAACACATATACAGAAGGATTTCCCATACCCATGTTGCATTGAGTATATAGAATGCTTTTGGTAAGATGCTCATTTTCACATTATCAAAATTTCTAGTTGTTTTTTGTTAGTACATGGAGCACATAGATGGAAAATTCAATAGTGATATAAAAGATTTAGAAAGTATAATCAAGTACTTTAACCTAACTGTTATCTCCAGAACACTTCACCAGTGTACAATGCATATTAGCCATCAGTAAAGATATCATTTATCAATGTAGCCTACATCATTATTATTTATGACTGAATACAATATTGTAACTCTTAACCTGTGAAATCAAGTTGCTTTTACTAGTTTCATAAAAATTTGAAAATTGCCTTATCTGTGAGAAACTATTTGAAGATATTCGGGGTATTTTGAGAGACAAGAATTAATCATGGACAAAAACCTTTACTATCAAAATATGATTTTAGATGTTAAGAAAGTATAAGCTACTGTACTCATGTGTAATAGAAGAGATAAAGGTAAATGCTTCAAAAATTTGTTGGAGGGTGCTCAAGGTAGGATATGTGGAAATTGAGAAGACTGGTCATGTGTGTGTGTGTGTGTGTGTGTGTGTGTGTGTGTGTGTGTGTGTGTGTGTTGCATGCATGTGAATCCCCAGATATTTATCTGTACACATGCAGAGGTGACAGGAAGACATTGTGTATTCTCTGCTATTACCTGACTTATTGCATTAATGTCCGTTCTCTGGCTATAGAGAGAGAAAGTTACCATTTTAGTGTAGACTTACAGATCAGGGCTCTCCTGAGGTCTGCCTGCCTCTATCTCTGCACTAACACTGGACTAACAGAGCCATGCCCAGATTTTGATGTGGGTCCTGGGAATTCAGATCTTTATGCTTGTATGGTCAAGTGTTCTTACTATTGGGCCATCTCTGCAGCACTGTGCCCCTCCACACACTTTTTTTGAGATGATCCTTGGAAAAAGTCAGTTATCAAACACCAAAGATGTTCTTAGCACTTCAAATAAACCAAATAAGATTGAGAAAGTAGTGAAGCTATGAAATAGATAAGCTGA
The DNA here is from genome assembly GCA_004026605.1 of Ondatra zibethicus. Lineage (NCBI taxonomy): Eukaryota > Metazoa > Chordata > Mammalia > Rodentia > Cricetidae > Ondatra > Ondatra zibethicus. Next base: position 367,107 of record PVIU01000084.1, on the reverse strand, counting down.
GCCAGGACCTTAGTTTGATACAGAGCACATTGTGAAGTAGCAGAAAATTGTTTACACTCTGCAATGAAATTGTTTGGGCACTACTCTAGGGAAATTATGTTTTATTATATTATACAGAGACGATTTAAAAAATTAACTGCTATTTTAACTGCACACATTTTAAGTGGTACTACATAAATAATTTGATATAGTTCAATGCATATTGATAAAACAGGGTAGTTAGTATTACATATCCTTAAATATTTCAGTTATCGTGGTTCAAATGAAAGTCTGTAAAGCACCAAAGACTATTTGAGGCTGTAATTATTTCCCATGAGCAAATCATTGGTCATCTGAAGGGGTTCTTTGCTTTTGCCTTTCATCAGTTTCATGTGAACTCCTGATTTATTTCAGAATCTCTTGTGAATGCTTCTCTTTGTTTATTTTGGTCTGAGACTAGATCTTTCCAGCAACCCAACTGTAAATCAAGCCTCTTTGTGGAAATAATGTAGTTCTAAACTCTGTTGTTATAGGCATAGAGAATTCCCCTTCTAGATGTTTCCAGTCCTTGGGAAAAGAGAAAAGTTTCTTCCTTCAGGACATGAGAATGGATGTTGTAATTTTTTTTCTTGAGATGTATTTTGTTTGGGGATTACCTCCACTGGTTTAAAATCTGAGATACATGGTTTCAGACTTATTAATCTCCTGTTCTTCAATGTCTGTTTCCTTTATATGTCTTAGGTCTGTCACAAGGTTTGTTTCCCCAGGACTGAGTTAGAGTCCTCACTCAGCAAAGGTCTACTGAGGACTTGATGAGTATAGGCAATTGTTCACATGGTTGTGTGACTATGAAGATGAATTGACAAAGTATCCCAATCATGAGGAAAAAAATAATGATCTGCCAAGCACACATTCTGTCAGTCATCCTCTGACATCACCAGCAGCGAATGGCTTTTGCAGGTTATCCATAATGGGAATAGGACTTGAGTCACTGTAAAAGGCCAAGACAGTCTCACCAGGAAAAGAAACTTGTATTCCTTAGGAGCCTAATAAATATCTAGGTGACATACAAACACAGACACACACACAGAAACACACGTACACACACATGTATCCCTCCTTCCATCTGGGAGCATGGAATTTAGAAAATCATTTATGGATAATACTGAAGTGAGAGTGGGTTACAAAGGGTCAGCGTTAGGCTCTTGAAATAGAACTGGGCTTGGGTTCTGTAGGCTCAGATTATCCAAATGAGACAGTGCTAGATGACAGTCTAAGCACTCAGAAGGCTGAGGCAGGAGGATCATAAACTCAAGGTCAGCCTGGGCTATGGAAAGATATCAATTCAAGGTCAGCCTGGGCTATGGAAAGATAACTGTAAGCTGAGACTGTCAGCTTCCCAGACCTGAATAATCACACAGAAACTGTATTAATTACAACACTGTTTGGCCAATAGCTTAGGCATATTCCTAGCTAGCTCTTACATCTTAAAGTAATCCATTTCCACTAATCTGTGTATCACCACAAGGCTGTGGCCTACTGGTAAGGTTCTGGCATCTTTTTCATTTGGCAGCTACATGGTATCCCTCTGACTCTGCCTTCTTTCTTCCTGCATTCAGTTTAGTTTTCTTGCCTAGCTCTATTCTGCCCTGTCACAGGCCAAAGCTGCTTCTTTATTAACCTGTGGTAATAAAACATATTCACAGCATACAGAGGGAAATCCCACATCAGAGAACAATTCAAAATCAGGCTGGGTTATGGAAAAGAACCTTTCTAAAAAGAAGGGCTAATACCTTGATTCTATTTTTCTGTTACAGGTGGGTAGGTGAGTTAACCTCAGAAACTATTTCATTTTTCCTCACCCTTCTCTCTCATGAGACAGGCTTCCAAGTAGGCCAGACTGGCCTCAAAGTTACTGTGTAGTCAATGACAGTTTTGAACTTCTGAGCCTCCTGCCTCCACCTACCTCCAGAGTACAGAGATTACAGATGTATACAATAATGCCTGGTGTGAACTTGCATCATTTTCTTTCCGTACAATAAAATAAACTACAGAAAGTCTACAGGTACTTTGGATGGCCAGATGGGAGGAGGGATACATATGTGTGGATGTGTCTCTGTCTCTCTCTCTAAGTGTGTATGTATGTATAATAACCATTTTGTTTTGGTATTTCTCTTAGTGTAAACCAGTTCTCAGAATTTTGAAGTAAGACCTTGCAGATGAACAGACAACAACTTTTGTGTTTGTCATCTTTATGATTGCACAACTCAGATTGTCTTCTTCTTCAGGGCACTTGGTTTTGCATCTCTTCCTCTTCTTTTGACTTTACTTTTAGCTTTCTAAGACTGGGATGTGCTTCCTCTTGAGTAAAGTCATCTGTGAAGTTGTCGTGAATTCTTGATCTCCTTAATGCCCCGTTGTGGAGACTCGGAACTGGAGAGGCTGGGGAGTCTCAGGTGGAGGAGACAGACTGGGTAATAGTTGGTTAATAGGACCATACATCACAGAGGACAGCTTCCCAGTGGACATTGTAAGTCTTTGATAAATGCGGAGTGTGGACGTCTGTGACTGGCCATCTTGCTCATTAAGTCACAAACTGGGGCTCTGACTCCTTTTGGAATTATTCAGGGCCCATGTTTTCTAATTACAGAGCTGAAGACAGTGCCACTCAGATTATCAAATCCCTTCTCCTTACTGTGGGAAGGTGAACGGGTGGGTGGGTGGGGGTATCATGGTATGCCATGTGAGCTTTGAGATTGTTAGTATTCCAGCGCTTCTTGTGACCCTTAGTGGAGTTCTTTTGGATTGCTTCTTGTTATAAATCTAGCAAGGAGAAGAGAAAAATGTAAATTACTATTTATTCAAGAATCTCCTGTTTTTATTAATGTTTCTAGGTATGAAGCTGATTTTATATATTCTTGTTGGAAGATATTTTCTGTAGAGTTGTTGCTCCTGGGTTTAATTTGCTCCTTACATTTTCTCTTCTTAATTAACTCTTACACAATGAACAGGGCATATCTGTAATACAACTCCAAAGTCTTTATATATCAGCTCTGATCAGCTGCCCCCCAGCTTTGATTTGTGTGCTTCCAGTTTAAGGCAGCTGGTTTTCTCCGGAAGCAGCCAGTTGTGGTTTTGGAGAATTCTAGTTCGCTAAAGGCCTTATCCCATTTAAATACAATCTGTCTCCTTTAATCTTCTACATGTTGGAAATAGTTTCTTTTCATTTACTACCTCATTCAAATATTGTTCTGGGCTGGGGAAGTAGCTCAGTTTATAGTGTGCATGCGCCGAGGCCTGAGTTCAGTCACCAGCATCATGTAAACAGGGTTTGGTGACCCCTATCTGTACTCTCAGCACGTTGATGTTAGGATGGTGTGGCTTCAGAAGTTCCAGATCATTGTTGGTTAAACATGGAGTTTCAGACCAGACTTGGTCACAGGAAACCCTGTCTTAAGAAAATACAACAAAAATGTTGTTCTCTTCTCCTAAATCCTTTTTGTGAAAGTGTTTCAAAATAGTGTGTATTCTTTTTGGGGTGACCAGCTATGACTCCACAGAACCCCTTAGAAAACTCTGCTCTGCAGCCCTGTGGTGTAAGGTGAAGGCAGAAGGTGAACACCCAGTGATACACTGTTTTCTATCAAGGCATACGGTTTGGAAGTTTGATATATGTTCTTTAACTCTGAGTTCAAGTCGAACTCTACCCATTCGCAACTAGACTGAGGACTGCAAAGTGGCCATCTCCCTTAAGAGGTTTCCACAGGGCACCATCTGACGGGAAGATGAATTTCTTTTCTGTGTAACTATTGGACTCTTGTTCAGCCCTGATTGGCCACCTTTTCCTCTTTAGTTCTTCATGGATGTTCCAGGGTTGAGCAACTCAGGATAGTGGTAGTATACTGTAGTCCTCCTGGATTCAGACTTGTTCACATAGTCCCCCTGTGGAATGGAGACATGAACGAACAAAGCACAACAAAATAAAAAGTAACTGCTCACAACCAACAGAGAAACAGAGCGGACATTTGTGAATAATATTTAAGATATATAAGAAAAGAAAGAGAGTACAGAGGCTATTGAATGCCTATGCTATGGGAGGATTGCTTTAAATGCTTTGCTAATTAATGATGTCTTAGTATCTTCACTGATTGTGAATTTATTATTCTGTCTCTCTCTCTTTCACACACACACACACAGACACACACACACACACACACACAGAGAGAGAGAGAGAGAGAGAGAGAGAGAGAGAGAGAGAGAGAGAGATTATGTGGTTATTAAGTATTAGCTCACTTTCACACAAACCTGCCTCAGCTGCTTTATCTCAAAGTAGTGTGGATTGTAAAATATTCTTTGCAGGTGGTTTTGTTTCGCTTCTTCATGAATAATGAGTAGTATTGAGGAAATGAACACTTTTTATATTTATCTACTAGGGATTCCTGCATTCGTCATGAGAGTTGTATGAATTCAGATTGCATATCTGCAGTGGTAGCTAGCTTACGGTTTTCCTTTGGGTCACTCTGCCTACGCTAAGCCCAAATGCAATCAAGGCTTTGATCTGAAAACCGTTTTTTACACTTTGCCCACACAGTGGTCCACAGATTTCAAGACACCATTTCATAGATCTTGTAACATTCTAAACTCTATATGTGAAATTTATTTGTAGCTATATTCTGCATAAAGACAAGGATATCGTCCTTATAAAGGCATTTAGAACCCACCCCTTCCCAAATTCCAAAGTCCTTATTTGGTTTGCAAAACACCAGGAATCCTTGACTCAGTTCCTAAAAACAGCCTGTTTTTTGAGCTCTCAGTTTGACTCTGACACACAGAAGTTTAATTTTATGGTCTGAAACCTCATTAAGTTTTGTAGTGTATCTTCTCTCTTGTTTTAAAATGTTGAGCATTAGTATCCCATCCAGATGGCAATATTTCCTTAATATTTGTCTTCTATAAACTTGAAACTAATATGAGGCACATTATCCTTATTCTGAATACAGAGGCAGTGCGACCAGAATTCAGGATAGTGTAGTGCATGTTTGAGCTCCTACAATCAGGAGACATTTAGAGCCGAGAAAGGGGACCCACATAAGAAGAGTAAGATTCCCTTGGCAATAGGGAGCAAAGCAGGAAAGAGTGATGGAATCCAGGGAAGGAAATGGCAAAATGTGGTCAAGATGTAACCAACAGAGGTACAAGGGCTGAGAAACTGCTTTACTTTTGGGTAATCTAATAACAGACTGTGTGATTCCTTGAAGTGTCCCCACAGGCAGAGCTTGCATTGCCTTTGCTTTTCCTTCATTTACTCTTATTTTGATGGTGATGGTGACTATAAAAAGTCCCTTCCAGTAAGAGAATCTAGTTGCAAAATTTATGGGAAAGTTGGTGTCGCATCTAGCTCTGTACTCAGCCTTTGACTTTACCAGTTTTCCACTCGAGTGTCTCTAGAACCTTCTGTTGCTTAGGTTTTTTGTCAACTTGACACAAGCTTGAGTCATATAGGAAGAGAGAAACTCAACTGAGAAAGTACCCCCTTCAGAATGGCTTACAGGCAAGCCTGTGGGGGCATTTTCTGATTGACAGCTGAAGTGGAAATGCCCATTGTGGATGGTGCTATCCTTGGGCAGGTGGTTCTGGACCTGTCCTGGGTTTCTATATGAAAAATTAACATGAAATCAACCATGACAAGATGTATAAAAAAGAGAGCAAACTGAGAAAACCAGGAGGAACAAGCCAGTAAGCGACATTCATCTGTGACCTTGACTTTAGCTTTTGCCTTGTGTTCCTGTCATGATTTCGTCCAGTGATGGAGCTTGGTAAGATCGAATGAACCCTTTCTTCCCCAGTTTGCTGCTGGTCATCGTGTTTATCACAGTGATAGGAACCCTGACTAAGACAAGAGCCTTGGGGAAGAATACTGAAGCTAGATTTTGCTAATGACAGAACATTGCTGTTAGGATAGATTTGAAGGCAGCGGTGGAACCCTCTTGTGAGCATTACATTGCATGAGCCCTTCAGGCATAGCAATCCTATGGGACACAGCACCATCATCCTGATTGTCAGGGCAAAGAAACAGACTTTTAAAGTAGCTAAGTGGTTCAAGTTTAACGGAGCTAAAAATGACTGAATTAAGATGTCCAGATTGTTTGACTCCATAGCAGACATTAATTCTTCAAATCTGAGAATGAGATGTTTTAAAAGGGTCTAGAAATTTCCCTGGACACATGGAAGTGTTTGGCTGCCAAAATCAAAATGAGATGTTTGTATGCTCTGAACGTTTCTTTAGATAGCAAGATGTGTGATGGGGGCCAGCCAGGCAATGTGATTAACTTTTGACTCTGGCCTGATGGTCATTTCTTACGTTTGTATGAAGAGGAGCAGGTTAGAGAAGGACACCCTGCGGATCCCTGTGACACATGAAGCCATTTCTCAGTCTAGCAGGAATGAGTGGCCTTATTCCTTTAGCTGGTCATTCCTTTTGTAAACATAGATGGCTCCATTTAAGCAGAACAAGCCTTTGTTGAGATCAAACTCATGAAGGCAGTAACATCAGACAGAGGACGAGAAATGGTTTCTATCCTGGAGAGTGACAGAAAATACCACTGCAGAGCAGGCACTGAGCTTAGGCCAGAAGGGCCAGAAAAGTGTAAAATAGCACACGTATGGCCAGTACAGTGACTACTACCTACATATATCTCTAAATTGAATTAAATTAATTACAAACGAGTAAATTTGGAACTTGCCTTAGCTATGTTTCACATGCTCAGTCAATAGTCAAGTGTCTGCTGCCTTCCCTCCTAGATAGCAGAGATATAGACCATTTTCATCATTGACAGAAGTCCCATCAGACAGTGACTGTGACCGTGACAGTGTTATTTCTCAAGCCAGAAGGGCTGAACTGGACTTTGGTTATGTCTCTGACCAGCTGTATATTTTGTGCATTCTCGCGCAGGTCTTTTACCATTTAATGCCTCTTTGCCCTCTTCCCTTCTCTACAAAGTAGGGAGCATAGGTGGGACTGCAAAATGGGAAACACCACACAGGGGACTCACTGTGTCCAAGCCACCATCACAATCACTTTATTTCTATTAATTAATGTAATGTTTAAACCACCCTCCAAGGTAAATATGATTAGCATCCTCATTTTATAGTAGATACAGCACAGACAAGCACACACAGCTGGTTAATGATGGCACTGGTTGCCAAACGCAGGCAGCTGGAAACTTGATTCAGGACTCCCCATCTTTATCATGACTTCTATTAATGACATTGTTCTCAAAACGACACAGAGAGAATGAAATCATTTACTAAATTATGAGCAAAGTTCCCCATGTGCATAAGACTCACCAAATGGTAGCACATATTATTTTAGGATTAAGAAAACTACAGAAATCCCCATTTTTATTATCAGCATTAATCTAAGACAGATGGACTCACTCTTTGTTGGAGGCAAGTAACAAAATATGACAGAAATAAAAATTGTGGCCTCAGACACGCCTTTTAACACTTGCTCTTCCCTAACTTGAATATGCTACTTACTTTGTCTGCCTTCATTTTCATATCTATAAGGTGAGTGTGTATGGGGGGGTTGATGTAGGAAGTCACTGGGCCCTGTTTCCTTTCCCATCATCTCTGATTTTGTGATAAATGGGATCTGATTTGTATTGCACACTTATAAGTCATGTATAAATATTAGCTTATATAACTGGCTAATCGTGTAATGTCAGAGAACTGTGCAGACAGAGGTGTTTAAAATGTTTATAGCAAGTGTACAGACCATTTTGTCATTAATTGTGCTTATCCAGCACCCTGGTAGGAATATGTCTGAGGCAGAGCACTCAGTGTGGACACTGATCCACTCCATCACATTTTGACTGAGATACGATTTACGATGTGGCACCCCTTCCATGCATTTGGGAACTGGAATTTAGAAAGCATTTACTCAAACAATGCCTCAGGATCCGAGGCACATGAAGCACTGCTTTGTTCTTAGGCAGGCTGCGTTCCTCGTGGGGACTTCATCTCTCATCCAGTCAGGGGGAAAAGATGGGAATTACCACACGTCTACACGTGGATGTCAAGGCTCCCTCCTTCTTTTCTTGAAGTTTTGCCACACGAGATTTAGGACGATTTCAGCGGAGTTATAGGGAATTTCTCAGGTGTGATAAAGATTCTCTCAGTTTTTGTTCTACTGATTTTTATAGGACTGTGGATGGCTATAAAAATCAGAGCAGGCACACCGCAGCTGTCTTTCTGATGGAGCGGACTGTGCTGGAAGCCAGGAAGACGGGGGCCGCAATGGCTCAGAGAAGGGTCTGAGCTGAATGAGTCACCCCTGGTCTTCTCAGGAACGTTTTCTGGTTCTAACTCACACCTCAGACTCCTGAAGACAGGGAAGATTTCTTGGCTATAGTTCTTAGACCTCTTCCTCTGTTCCCTCACTTACCACCTCCATGATCTCAGCCACCCTCATGTGTAGTTGGAATTTTTTTTTTTTTTTTACTCTCTGAGGCCCACTACCCAGCTCCAAAATAAATATACAGAGAGTTAGTCTTACTTATGAATGCCCAGCCTTCGCTTGTCTTATTTCTTGCCAGCTTTTCTAACTCAAATTATCCTTTTTCTCTTTAACTACATTTGGCTTCTGGACTTTTTACCTCTCTTTATTCTACATATCTTGCTTTCCTCTTACTCTGTGACTGGCTGGATGGCTGGGTGACTGGCCCCTGGCTTCCCCTTTTACTTCTCCTTTTCTTTGTGTTTCCTCTTCTCTCAAACCTAGATTCCTCCTCCTACTTATTCTTTCCGCCTGCCATCAGAGTCTGGCCCACCCTCCTGCCCAGCTGTTGGCCATTCAGCTCCTTATTAGACCAATCAGATGTTTTAGACAAGCCACATAACTCAGCTTTACAGAGGTAAACAAATGCAACATATCTTTGCATCATTAAGCAAAGATTCCACAGCATAAACGAATGTAACACTTCAACTAATATTCCACAACACTCATGGTTGCCAATGGCATTTATTTCTTCTAATTATCCACCTGGATCTATGCCAGACTTCTTCACTGAACTGCCACTCATCTCAATGTGGATATCTTATACATATGCCAAATCCTCCTTTTCAAATTACAGACTCACGTTTAATTCCTTATCCTTTATAAATGTGCTCCTCTCACAATAGATTTTTCTAAGTTGTGATGGAAAATAGAGTCTTGGCTTTTCCTCAGCCAGTTGTCTTGGTTGTACTCTTAAAGTGAATCGCAGAGTCCCGCTCTCTTCAGTCCTTTATCTAACTGGTCATGTCATGGCCATGCACCATTATCCGTTCTCTCCCTCACTCCATATCTCTCCACGAAACAGCCAGGCTTGTCAGCTAAAATGTAACTTGTGTGTATGCTCAATAACCTTCTATAGGCCTCATCCCCCTCAGAGCAAAACTGAAAGTCTTCTGTGGCTCACAAAGGCATGCATACTCTCTTCCAAATTCTCCCCTTGCCAGTCTCTTGACCTCACTTCCCATCACCCTCCCACTCAGTCACAGTGAGACAGATAGGTTCAATTATAGGGACAGAGGATAGGTTGGTTGTCTGCCAGGGCAACCTTATGACCTGTGACCTATGAAAGGAATGTGGTAGGTGGTCTTCTATACTCCTTCACTCTCGGTCTTATTGGTTGCAGGAACAAGCTCAATCATGAAAGCCAATTGTCTTTGGCGTGACACATGAACAATAAACTCAAAAAACAGAATGGAGCTGTTGAGTAAACCCCGTAGGAGGAGAGGATGCAGACAAGCTCTGGAGGCCTTCCCTTGGAGTGTGTTGAAAACATGGATGCTTGTGTAGGGATGGTATGGAGAAAAGAAATAACCTGACTGCTCAAAGTTCATCAATGTCAGAATGTACGCACAGAAAGAAAGCATTTGAAACCCATACCCATCACCAATGGACAGTTCCCAGCTTTCACACCACCCTTACAGTCTTGACATAGGCTTGGCCCTTTCTTTATTCTGGAAACAATTGTGTCTTTCCGAATATTTATTGACTCTCTTCAGGTTGAGCAGAAAGCAGTTTGAGTTGAAGCCTATACTCCCTTTAAAACTTGTCCTGGGTAGTCCTGCTTACAGTACTTGATATTATCTATACTGTTGCAGGTCAGAAGTTCCCATTTCCAATACCCTTTGTGCCCACTCCTACTGTCTTACTATTATTAGTTTTCAGACATTGTTCCAACTCAGTTCCCTTCTGTTACACCCAGTTTAAGAGGTAAATTATCCACTTGGTTAGAGTTCTCACTGACTTCAGGTGTCTGTCCAATCTAATATTTGTTGGAATGCATTCCCTGTCCACTCTGTGTAAGAATTATTGTCTTCATCTCTGTTCCTGGGACTCATTATGCTGTTTTATTGCATTTTTCATCATAGATTTTCCACTATCTGAAATGTTAATTTTCAGGTTTATTATCTTTATTTCTCACTAGAATTAAAGGTTCATGGAAGCAGAGACTTGGTCCCTGTTGTCCCAGGATGCACAGGACAGATGCTCCTGCCTTACCTGTTGAGAGAATGCATTAATGGGACAAAGCCACAGCACAATCCCCAAGGCGCTACTCAACATGAAAAGCTCATGGTTTTCTTTTCTCTGGACATCTTTCCTAATGGTTGAACATTTTGAGCTGTTGTTCAATCAACAATTGCTAGGATTCTGCTTCCTCATGGCCTTATGATCTCAAGGATCCTTATGGACTAGTTTTATATACATACACACACACACACCAGCAACAATAATTAACAATACAAGCCAGTGGTCAGAATACTAATAGTTGCACTAAGTATTCAAAATCTCAATGAGTCCTTTATAATATTCTGAAGCTGGCCAAAATAAAAAGAATCAGTAAAATGATTCATAAAGATATTCAGCTACACTCATAGATCATTGCCCTGTGCAGTCATCAACAGGGAGTCTTCCTCTAACACAGCAGATGGGAGTGGGTATAGAGACCCACAATCAGACATTGTGAGGGAAGAGTCTGAATTAGAGGTATCCATCAGATCCTTCCCCTCAGAGCTTGGGGAACCCCACAGAAGAGGGAGAGGAAAAAGATTGTAGGCATCAGAAGGAATGGAGGACACCATGAGAACAGGGCCCACCAAGTCAACTAAGAAAGGCTCACGCGGGCTCAGTGAGATTGATACACCAAGCACGGGACCTGCAAGGGTCTGTACCAGGTCCTCGGCATGTATGCTATGGCTGTTGTCTTGGTGTTTTTGTGGGGCTTCTAACAGTGGGAGTGGAGGTTGCCTCTGCCCCTTTCAACTGTTCTTGGGACCTTTTTCCTCATACTGGGTTGCCTTGTCCAGCCCTGATATGAGGATATATGCCTAGTGTTATTGTATCTTGTTATTCTGAGTCAGGTTGAAATCATGGGGAGGCAAAAGGGAAATGAAAGGGGAGTGGATCTGGGAGTGGATCAGGAGGTGGGGCAGGGGACTGGGAAGAGTAGAGGGTGGGGAAACTGTGGTCGGGATGTATGGTATGAGAGAAGAATCTATTTTCAATAAAAAATAAATAACACCTTGAGAGAAGTATTGTTGTTGTCTCTACCTCCCTCCCCCTCTAGAGAAACACATAGCAGTTGGTAGAGGGAAGTCTGGAGAGCAGAAGGCAGTTTTCCAAGGTGAGCGTGAAGATGGAACAACTTGAGAAGCAGCGGAGGCACAAGTGCGTGCCTGACTCTCAGAGCTGTAGCCACAGACGTGGTTTCAGGTTTTAAAAATAAAGCAGGCTGCAAGGGCTGCGGCATTGTTTGGGGGCACAAATGCTGTTGAGATGATTGGGTTGTGCACCGGTTGCGTGTTTCTTTACAGGACTGTTGTTAGTAGCTTCCTGCAGGGTGCCTTGTGTTGTGCAGAAAATGGTGCAGGGCTGCAGGTGGGGCCCGACGTGAAGGAGTCGAGAGCATAGAAAAGATAGAAATATGAATCCAAGACATGGGCTGGAGATCCAGAAGCTTGTGGAACTTCTTCCCAGGAAGAAACCCTGTGGGGCTGGAATGATTTATCACAAAAAAGGAAGGTTTTATGGTTGACCGCAAAGGTTGGAGAAATCTTTTTGTAGCTGGAGAGGATCTAGAAGGCAATGGCAGAGAAATCCCACTGACAGTATCAAATCTGATTGCACTGATTTTCCTGCTTACCAAATTCTCAATCAGCCAGCTTCGAGGTGGCTTCTGGTATCTTCTAGGAGTCCGTTTTACATAAGACTGATCAACAGTGGAAAGATGTTTTAGGACCCTCTGTTGGTCTGTTGATCCGTGGGTACCAGCACATAGTATCATACGCATCTTGTAGTCGGTTCTTGCAGAAGGCGTGTATTTCAGTGATGTTCCTGGAAACTCTCCACGGTGGCATCTCTCCCTGTGCTTTCAACAGTGTTTGAGGAAATGCAGTTAAACCTGGTTGCATTTAAACACAGTTAAGCCTGGATGCATTTAAATACTGTCACACCATTCTGGATGCCTTTGTCTTTCTTGTGTGGGTTAAGTTATCATTTGGTGCTGGTGCTACCACAAGATGTTGTTTGGAGGTATATCCTAGGCATGCTGTTTTGTGCCATCCACGTGCTGATTGCTTAATGAAGAACAGAGTAGTTTTGAGTGCTTAACACTGACTGAGCTGTTTGGAGTACAGATTTTCTGCTTCTCTTTTAGGGGAAGAGGATCTACACCTGCGCTGTCTCAGGCTTGGCTGTAGCACACGTTTACTGAGCAGTTACTAGATTCCAGGAATTGTGCGCAGGGCTTTCATAGGCATCATTTTTTTGATATCACTGCAGTCTAATGAATTTGGTTCTGTTCTTTTTTTAAAAGAACAAAAACAACTAACAATGTGGTATAGAGAAACCAATTCATTTAGTCATTATCCGAAGTTACTAAGAGCCTATGGAAAAAACTAAAATTTTGCGGAGAAGCTGAAAAGTGGAGAAGCATTTTAATTTTGGAAGGAAGAATTCAAGAATCAGAGAAGTTTACTTTTAATTCTATTTGCAATGGAAATACTTTCAGTGTTACTGTGTTGAAGTAGTAGCTGTTCGTTGAGATGGCCGGGCAGAGACTGTGTACAAATAAAAATGGTTTATTCAGTCATTGATTAGTGACTGACTGTGTTTTTTTGCCTGGTATTTCTTTTCATAGTTTTTTTTAAAATTTCTGTAATTTTTGGGAAAAATAAATGGGTTATGACCAAAAGAGAGCCAATATTTCTTTTGATGTATCAAGGATCTCGTTAGGAATGAAATTGACTGCCACCACCCCACTCATCAAGAAGACTATTTCTTTTCCCATCTTATTTTATGAGAAAAAAACTAGGTGGATATTAGCATTTAGTAATTGAAGAGATGTTGAAATGTAACTTTTTGTCTTCACCAATGAGACAGAACCCCAAATGCGGTTCCAAGATTTGTCCTAAATAAGTCATATTTTGTGGCCCCATCAGAAAAGATAACCTGACCCACCAGGTTTGGGTTGGCGGGAACTGCGCAGACTGCAGACTTAGAACTGTCATCTTGTGTACCTCCACTAGTTCCTGTCACCATGGCGTCTCACTGACCCCCTGAGACTTAGTTTCCAAGTCAGTGTGAGAGCTAACACTTCATTACAAGCCTCTTAAGAGAAGCCTGTGAAGAAGCAGCATGGTGCTTTGCAAACTGTGAGAGAATCTGAGTGTCACTATGAATAATTCCACTCCCCCATGCCCAACCTTAGAAAACATGGAATCTTTCGAGCACCCGGCTTCCCCTCCCTGATTCTGTATATCTGCTGGAAGTGAAGTTAGACAGCAACATGTATTCATGAGAGCTAGTTGGAAAATCACCTGATCCTGTGTGCATAAGATACAGACTAGGATGCAGCAATAGAAATGATGCTTGTTTCAGTCTGTGCTGAGGTCATGGAGGAGTGGACACAAAGGAGACCTGAAATGTTTGGTAAAAGTGATGGAATATTTCCTAGCTTGGTGCTGGTTTTACAAGAACATGAGGTGGTCAAGATTCGCTGAGCTGTCCATTTAAATGAATATGATTTAACGTGTCGAAATCACTTTTCAATAATGGTGTAACACACAACCTAGCAGGCATCTTAGGAGGGTCTGTAGCCTGCATCCCTCCCCCAAGAACTTCTGTAGTCACAGGCTTTACAAACAGTAATCAGGTAAAGGCTGGCAAAGGGCAATGCCCATCCAGAAGAATGCAGCCTTTCACTGACTTTCTTCCCTCAGTGGCCCCCTTTCCTCCTCACTAAGAAGTCCTCTGGCAGAACCCCACGCACCAGCTGCATGCACCAGCCTCACTCTGGTCTCATTGGATGTTCTTTGCATCACTCAACACCATGAGGTTCGGCTAGCATTCCATGCGAGCTGAAGCCGCCATAACCTTCAGCATCTCCCTCAAGAGTCTTATCCTTGTACCCCAGCCTGTCCTTTCTTTCTATTAGAAGTGTTTAAACATTAGGAAAGTACCACAGAAAGAAAAGAGAGAGAAGAAACTGTACTTCCAATGGAAAGATTTTTCATTTAAATGCACTTTATCGTGTGATGTATTCTTTTAATTAAAGCGTGTGTCTGGGTGCATCAGTTGCTATTACGGTGCAATCCCTCATGTTTATTGAATGCAAGAGTAGCTGGGGCAATGCAGTAGAAACTCACATAATAGCCAGAGTGCAGCTTCTTGAGCTTCTAAGGGGTAGATAATCTTCAGGGTGATTTTGGTCAATGGCCAAATATCACCATAGGCCTTTGTCAATTTGAATAATTCTGGTCTGGAAAAAAAATCTGGCTTTCCCCATGGGGGCTGGGTCTTCAAATGCAGATCCTCATGCTTGTGCAGGAAGAATGTTACCCACTGAACCATCTCCCTAGTACTTTTTTCCAATTTTCTTCACTATTTATGGCACACGGACATATCTCAGGAAGGCACTGCAATGTGTGTCCGTGTACACCAAGAAATTAAAGTTGAAATTCCTCCAGTGGAGAGGCTTGCTATGCCAGTTCAATGCAGAGAATATTGTGTGTGTGCATGTGTGTGTGTGTGCCATTACAGTTGGCAATTATTATTATGGTTGGTCTAATGTATTGTTGATTGTGATGAAAAGAGACTTAAGTAAAGAAAGGTAAACAAAAAAGGCCAGGATTTATTAGCTTCGCTATTTAGGGAGGGTAGCATCTCAAGGCAGTGAAACCTGAGAGAAGGAGAATTCTGACATAAGGCCTCCGTGAGTTCACAGTTCTCCAGCAGAGTTACTATCTGGGACATTAGCTGTTGAATGTGCACCCTTACATGGTACAGAAGGAATGAGCCTCATGGCACCTGTTTCTGAGCTATCTAGGACCTCTGCTTTCCTAGAGCTAGCTCTCTTCCATGGTTCATTTGAATTCTCTATGGTGTTTTCTTCTGGTGTCTGCACTTAGGGAAGAATGTGGAGAAGCTAGAATAGGTCACACAAACATATGTCTGTTCAAAGTGCGGGAAAATCATGCTGAGGAGGAAATGTAAATAAATCCTTTGACCTTGGATGGTGTCCTAGTTACTTTCCTATTGCTATGATAAGACACTGTGGGAAAGACAGCTTCTACAAGAATGTATTTAATTTGGAGCGTATGATTTCAAAGGATCAAAGTCCATGGTAGCAGAGCAAAGACATGGCAGCCACCCAGCTGAGAACTAACATCTCGTTCAGCAAGAAACAAATAGAATATGCACTAGGAATAGTGTCAGTCATCTGAAACCTCACAGCTGCCCTCAGTGCACACCACCCCCAGCAAGCCACACCTCCTAATTCTTCCCAAACTGTTCCACTAACTGGGAACCGAGTATTCAAATGGAACCTATGGGACCCTTTCTCATTAAAACCACCACAGATGGTTTGGTGAGGTCTCTCCCCTTTCCCTGGTGAATATTCTCTTATCCTGAGATTTAGTGTAGAATAGTTGTCAACGAGGGCTTTGGCAAAGAAGGATGAAGAGATTTAGAAATGTACTTGGGTGAGCAAATTGGATTTGCAGTTGCTGTCGGCTTCTTTGGAAAGAAGATTATGAGATCATTTCCTGCTAAACTGTAGCCTGTAGTCATCCTCCCCACAGGTACTTCTGTTTTCCCTCACACTCCTCCTCCTCGGTCATTTCATGTCAGAAATCCACTCCTCCTTTTTTCCCTATGCATATATACGTCTACAAGTTTGGTTCCTAAGGTCCACCAGCCAAACAGAATTAAGTGGATCTTATCAAGTCCTGAACAAAATATCTAATGGGTACTCTAAAATGCTCTCAACTGAGGCATCATCAAGAATTGTTAACCTCTGAGCATTCAGACAGAGAAGCGTGGCTAATGACTGTATCATTGGGCTTTAGAGTCAACTGCCTAAGGCCAAGTTCTGCCATCCCAAGACAAAAACACCATGTTCACAGAGATAGTGGAACACCTACTCCATAGTGGGGACCAAATAAGAGAAACTAAGTCCAGTGGTGCAAATGAAAGGGAATGCATCATGTTGGAAGCTGATTTATTTGCAGAATTTTCATGTGACATTTTAATGTTAGAATCACTGGAAAGTAGAGTTTACTATAGAAAAGTTTGAAGGGTAAATCCTATAATCATATCCATGGCTCATAAAAACTAGTGAATGAGATTCAACACTCATTAGTGGATTATAAAACAAAACCAAGAAAAGCAAAACAAATGAATAAGCAAGAAAACCTGTAACAAACTGGGAAATGGGTACCTGATTTTAAGTACTCTTTAACGTTTTTTGTTATTTTTCAATTTTTTATTTCATTTCACATTCCTTCCATAGTTCTTCCCCCATCCTCCCCACATCCACTCCTCCTAACGGGTAAGGGCTCATATGGAAGTCATCAAAGTCTGGCACATTAAGTTGGAGCAGGACCAAGCCCCTCACTTCTGCATTAAGGCTGAGCATGGCATCCCATCATAGGGAATGGGCTCTAATAAGCTAGCTTGTGCCCCAGGGATAGATCCTGAGAGATGAGGATAGATCCTCACAGATGAGAATATGAGGGGATTGGATGCTCAAGGGTGGGAGGGGCAGAGTAGGAGAGCAATCAAAGAGAGAGCTTGATAGAGAGAGAGCCGCTATTGGATTAGGGAGAAGCCTGGTGCTAAGGAAATTCCCAGGAATCCAGAAAGATGACCCCAACTAAGACTCCTAGCAGTAGTGGAGAGGGGGCCCAGACTGGCCTTCCCCTGGAATCAGATTGGCGAATACCCCAACTTTATCATAGAACCTTCATCCAGCAACTGATGGAACCAGATGCAGAGACCACAACCAAGCACCAGACTGAACTCTGGGGATTCAGTCAAAAAGAGGGAGGAGGGAAAATATGAGCAAGAAAAGTCAAGATCATGATGAAGAAATCTTCAGAGACAGCTGAACCAAACCCATGGAAACTCTTGAAGTCTAGACCGACAGCTGTGGAGCCTCCATGGGGCTGAACTAGGCCTCCATATGTGGGAGACACTGGAGAAGCTTGGACTGCCTGTGAGATACTTTTAAGACAAATTCAAATGGATTTTTATTTCCCAGCAATAATGTGTCAGAAAATACAATTACAATATAATTTATGTGGTGCATCTTATTCCAATACCTACCATGAACAGATGAAACAAAAGTTATTCAAGACATTTATGGAGGCTAGCTTAAAATTTTATTAAAGGCACTTAAGAATACTAAATTGAATGGAGAAATTCACCATGCGCATTTATTGGGATCTTTAATAGCATAAAAACATCAATTCTCTGCAGGTTGCTGTATTTCAATACATTTTTTTCCAGTGGCAACTGGAGACTTACCAAGCTGACTTTCTAATGCAAGCAAAGACAGGCTCAACTCAAGGAGACCAGAGTATGAATTCAAGGACTGTGCTGGACAACTTGTATCAAAAGTTAGAGCTTTAGTCTATGTTTCTCTGTTTGTTTATAAACAGATAAATGCC
Organism: Ondatra zibethicus; assembly: GCA_004026605.1. Lineage (NCBI taxonomy): Eukaryota > Metazoa > Chordata > Mammalia > Rodentia > Cricetidae > Ondatra > Ondatra zibethicus. The sequence goes on along the minus strand of PVIU01000084.1, from coordinate 349,128 downwards.
ATAAACAAGGACAGGGGCAAATTGTCAATGGTGCATAATATGGAATAGAACAGACACATTGAAAATGCAGACTTGATAAAGCAAAGAAAAGCCAGCCTACAATCCACAACCCCAGAGAATCTAGACAACAAAGAGAACCCTAAGGGAGTCATGTGTGGATCTACATAGGAAGGAAATCAGAAAAGACAAGATCTCCTAAGTAAATCGGGAGCATGGGGGTAACAGGAGAGGGTAGAAGGGAAGGGGGAGGGAGGAGAGCAGAGAGAAATGTATAGCTCAATAAAAACAATTAAAAAAATGTAGACTTGAACTTGATAGCATCACGTTAGCACAGCCTGGCTATAGGCAGCACTTACTGTGCTGGGACATTTGTTATACATACAGAAGAAATAAAACTGGATCTGAACTTTTTATTATTTACAGAAGTCAAATTCTAGTGCCTTCAGACATAATTTTGTGCGACAAGTGTTTGCCTTTAAGAAGTAAATTTTGGAAGCTTCCTTTCTCGTTTGTGACAGGAAAGAGTTTCTCAATTAATATGTGAAAAAATGCTAACTTTAAGTAAATATATATGTAATATTCATAGTAATTAAGATTAGTTGCTCATCAAAAGAGGACACAAATGATATGGGAAAGAATAAGCTACCTGCTTGTACAGAATACTTGCAATGCTTTTCCCTCTGTAAGGGAATGGGCATATGTAATACATAGGAAGAATTTTACAGGTAAAAGATAGTGAAAATGAATGAAATGCACACAGCTTCAGAGGAAATGCTAATGGAAAATCTTTTGTCTGTGTCCTTATGTTTCATAGAATTTCTGTTTTGAAACCTAATCTCCACTGTGGTGGTATCGGGGTGTGGGGAGGCAATCACTTTGTGAAGATAGGACTCTCAGTGTGTGTTTCATGTGTCTCTAAGATACTGAGGAGGCCAATGGTCATCCCTCCCGACATAGGAAGATACAGTTAGAATGTACAAAAAAAAAGAGCCACCAGCAAATCTGTTGATACTTCAATCTCAAATGTTTTCATCTTTAGAATCATGAAAAATAAATCTGTATTGTTTATTGTCCATATACTTCGTGACTTATGATATTTTACTGTAACAACTCAGACTAAAAAAAAATAGATTTGAAGATATGTTCGACCTAGCTAGCAATCAATGCAATGCAAATTAAGGCAGTAATACAATTCCTTTATTCCCTGCCTGGCTGGCAGGGTTGGGGATATGCAAGTGTGGTAAGGTTGGAATTCAGTGGGAGCACTCTGATGCCTGGGAAGCAACACAAATTTCAACAGTCATTTTAGAAACAAGCTGATAGTGGTTTGATGCCAAATATGAGCAAGTCCTAGAACTAAAAATCTCTTGGATATAGACCCTGGGGAACACTTGCCAGAAACCATATACATGGATGCTCACACATAATTATTTGTTAGAGCTAAAAGCTGGAGATAATTCAAATATCCACTGGTAGTAGAATGGATGGGTTATGTCATGTTGACATAAGAGGATGTTATTCGGCCATGAAAACTAATGAACTAAAACTGCACTGAAAACAGAGATAGAGCTTGAAAAATAATCCTGTGTGGGGAAAAATCATATTAAAATAGGTTTATAAAATAAAGACGCCATTTTAATGAACTAAAGAAACAGACAGTATCAGACAACATTGTGTTTAAAGATATAAACATATGTGGTTGGGATGTGAGCACGTGTGGTTGGGATGTGAGCACGTGTGGTTAGGATGCTTATCAAACCAAGGGGACAAAAATACCAACTTCTGATAAATCTTTAACTTTTGGATATGAAGGGAATCAGGAATGGCTACAGTGGAAAAAGTAAGGGTCTACTTTACAATGAAATTGTTACCAGCAATGTGTGTTCCTCTCTTAAAAGAGAGACCTCAAAAGAGATGTGTTTTTCATTCAGAGTAGAGAAGTCACAGAGCACACCTCAGCTGAATGTCAACAGCTTAAGTTCATTTCATGGCCAATAAATGGAATCGGAAGGCTTGCAAGTCATCTCCTAAGTGTGTGTGTGTGTGTGTGTGTGTGTGTGTGTGTGTGTGTGTGTGTATGAGAGAGAGAGAGAGAGAGAGAGAGAGAGAGAGAGACGAGGTGATAAACTGATAAAGGGGAACAATATTTATATCAATCACATATTCATATGCAGAGTTTTTCTGGGTATTTGTGTATTACCTCTGTTTACACACTTTACAGTTCTTAATGGCAGTCATCATGCCCCTTGTTAATTGGCATAGTATTGCTAGGTGATGGGGACATGGGAGATAGATGGGTAGATGTCGATTAGCATGAGAACGAGTTTAAAATTTGTTTTAGGGTCTGTTAGAAGTTCTCTAGGCAGCCATCTTAAATCTAGTAGATTTAAACTATTCTGGAAGACTCTCAGGCATGTGAAGGTCTTGCCCATAGAATACAAAGTTAAGGTTGAGACAAGAGTTAATCCAGGCTATGTAATTATTATAGTGAGTAATGGGGCCAATTGTATTTATTAATTTATTTTTCTCTTAATTTTATGGATATGGGGCCAACCACTGAAGCATGGGAGACTCACATGTCCACATCCTCAAAAAGAGAATGATCCTTCCTCCATTAGCAACTCTCCACTGCCAATAGCTCCTCAGTGAAGGGTGGGGCCTGGAGATCTACTCTGTGTATGCTGCAGTCTCTGGGGAGGTCCTGTGCAGCTTTCCACAGCAGATGAGTTTATCAGCGTGACAGCCATGCCATGATAGAAGACAGCTCTTCACATCGCTCCTCCCCATCTTCCTGCTCTTGCATTCTTCCTTCTTCTTCCTCCATGATGCTCCCTGAGTCTTGCTGCTATTGCTGATGGTGTGGTGTTAAGTTAGATGTCCCACTTAGCATGAGCAGTCAAGTCTCTTAATCTCAGCACTGTGATCAGGCATGCATCTCTTAACTGATGGCTGTTCACTGCACAATGAAGCTTCTCTGACCAAAGCTGAGAGCAGTCCAGGTCTGCAGATCTAAGCATAAATATTTAGAAGGCAGTTTGACAGCATGTGCAGTTAGCAAAGCAACGATACCATTCTACACAACAACTGTGATCTCCCCTGCCATAAGCTTTTGATCAAGATTATGGTGTTGTTTAGATTACGATGCTGTTTATTTTCTGTTGGTTTTTATTGTGTGCTTTGTAACTTAGTTATTTTATCTATTGGATATAATGGCTTTTATGTACATGTTTTGTCAACATGAAGTATTTCAGGGTTTTTCCAAAATGCTGAACTATATTACTGAGGTGAGCTGTAAAGCTTAAGGGGTCCAACTATAGTCTTTAATAGTAGAACAAAATGCAGTTCTTACTTCCGTACTCACAACTGCTTTTTCAACTGTAAATGGCTATTGGGTGTTTCCTTTTACATGAGCAATTCCTATAGAAGATGAAGGCTACTGAGGGACCTGTCCTGTGGGCTGGAAGGTGAACCCCTACTGCAGATAGCAATACTCCAGTGGGTCACCCCAACATCTTGTCACTCCTGGAAGTTTGTTTTCTCTTTATATTCATGGTCTCCCTGGGGAATGAATAGCTGGCCTGTCCAGAGCTCACAAAATACATGGTATTTGAGCTGCTGGGGAATATAAGTTGTTAAAACCAGTTCCTCGAAACAGCATATGTTGTATTATTAATATTGAGAACTGCCTCAAGGGAAAAGGAGATCTGTGTTTAAACTTATTTGACTTTTGGAGTTGGGAGAGCAGTGTTATCACTGGAGGAGCAACTTTCTTAACCATGGCTTTGATGCCATTGTGTCTCATTTAAAGATTAGCTTTCCCTTGTCCTCTCATGTTACTAATGTTTTCTGCTGCCACTTTGGGCAATTTTTGTTGTTCAAATGAAGGTGTTTTCCCCCATTCCTTAGATGGAGCCATCTGCTTCTACAAGTCTCTATGTGCAATGGCTACACAGCAACCATGTGGGAAGCTAGGTGGGACCCAGCGTAGTTGCAATGGCCATAATTAAAACTTCCTGCTTTAGAGGGTTTGGTTCTGATGAACTGGTTCAAACGAGTTCAAGAGGTAGCCAAGGATGAAAATCTGGTTTCCCACTCCCAGCTTGTGTCAGACAAATAAGAATTCTTTTCTGAGCTTCATTTTGTCAGTAGGTGGTGATTAACAGAGACCCACAACTCATCCAGGGAAAGGGAATGAGGTCTGTAAAATACTTAGCCCTAAATAAGATATCCATATCAAACTTCCTTCCAAGATCAGGGATCATTGTGGTACTGGGAGCAGAAAATCCTCAGAAGCCGAGGTGGTCGATGACCACAAGGAAACTCTTTCTGGACACGGCAGGCCAGGTGCACACATGAACTCACAGCAATGGAGACAGTGTGCACGAAACCTGCACACATGAACTCACAGCAATGGAGACAGTGTGCACGAAACCTGCTTAGGCTCGGGTTCAAGAAAATCCCACCGCTCACTCAAGAGCTTTTGGCGATGATAGAATCCGGGAAGAAGAAGAGTGGTACTCTGCAAAGATGTGGCCCCTGTTAGGTCAGCCACGCTCCAGTGGAAGGCTACAGGTCCAGAGAATATGGACAGTACAAAGTGTACTTCATGGTTTTGGTTTGACTTGTCTCATTTTGTTTTTTAAGGACACAAAGTTGAGTGAGTATGGAAAGGGTCGGCGATGTGGGAGTTGCTGGGGAGCGGTGACTATGATCAAGATCCATTGCACAGAATTCTGTAAGAACTAATACAAATGAGAACAAAGAATGGCTGCACTCCACATTCAGCCGTATGAAAGAGGTAGAGTTAGCGAAAGAGCCCGGGGCGATCAGCTACTCTGAGAGCTTCTCTAGCAGGGTAAACATGTATTTAAAGCATAGCCTTTTAGATTACACAGGGCAGTCTGGGAGAATGGGAAAGGCAGTTATGGACTCTGTGGTTAGAATTATTATTATAATCGTTGTTATTAGGAGTAAAGTGTAGGCATAGTAAATGTGGAACTTTGCTAGTTCATAGTTTAAAGAATGTTGCTCAATAAATGTTGTTTTTTTATTATTTTTATTGAGCTATATATTTTTCTCTGCTCCCCTCCCCTCCTTTCCTCTTCTCTTCTACCCTCTCCCATGGTCCCCATGCTCCCGATTTACTCAGGAGATCTTGTCTTTTTCTACTTTCAATGTACATTAGATCCATGTATGTCTCTCTTAGAGTCCTCATTATTGTCTAGGTTCTCTGGGATTGTGAATTTTAGGCTGGTTTTATGTCTAAACGCCACTTATGAGTGAGTACATATGATATTTGTCTTTCTGGATCTGGGTTACCTCATTCAATATGTTTTCTAGATCCATCCATTTGCCAGCAAATTTCAAGAGGTCATTAATTTTTCTGCTGTGTAGTACTCCATTGTGTAAATGTACCACATTTTCCTTATACATTCTTCAGTTGAGGGGCATTTAGGTTGTTTCCAGGTTCTGGCAATGATAAACAATGCTGCTATGAACACAGTTGAGCACATGTCCTTGTGGTACGGTTGAGCAGGCTTTGGGTATATACCCAAAAGTGGTATTTCTGGGCCTTGATGAAGGTTGTTTCTTAATTTTCTGAGAAATCGCCACACTGACATCCAAAGGGGCTTTACCAGTTTGCACTCCCACCAGCAATGGAGGAATGTTCCCTTTTCCCCACAACCTCTCCAGCATAAGTTGTCATCAGTGTTTTTGATCTTGGCTAGTTGTTTTGATTTGCATTTCTCTAATGGCTAAGAATGTTGAGCTTTTCCTTAGATGCCTTTCAGCAATTTTAGATTCCTCTGCCGAGAGTTCTCTGTTTAGGTCTGTACCCAATTTTTTATTGGATTCTTTGTTCTTTTGATGACCAGTTTCTTGAGTTCTTTGTATAATTTGGAGATCAGCCCTCTGTCCTGTGTGGGGTTGATGAAGATCTTTTCCCATTCTGTAGGCTGCTGTTTTTCCTTGTTGACTGTGTCCTTTGCTTTACAGAAGCTTCTAAGTTTCAGAAGGTTCCATTTATTAATTGTTTCTCTCAGTGTCTGTACTACTGGGGTTCTATTTAGGAAGTGGTCTCCTGTGCCAATGCATTCAAGTGTACTTCCTACTTTCTCTTCTTTGAGGTTCAGTGTGGATGGTTTTATGTTGAGGTCTTTGATCTATTTGGACTTGAGTTTTGTGCATGGTGATAGACATGAATCTATTTTCATTCTTCTTCATGTTGAAATCCAGTTATGCAAGCACCATTTGTTGAATATGCTTTCTTTTTTCTATTTTGTATTTTTTTGCTTCTTTGTCCAAAATCAAGTGTTTGTCGGTGTGTAGATTGATATCTGGGTCTTCGATTTGGTTTCATTGAACCTCCTGTCTGTTTTTATGCTAATACCAAGCTGTTTTTAGTACTGTAGCTCTGTATTAGAGTTTGAAGTCAGGGATTGTAATGCCTCCAGAAGTTCCTTTATTGTACAGGATTTTTTTTGCTATCCTGGGTTTTTTGCTTCCCCCCCCCAAAAAAAAGTTGAGTTTTGTTCTTTCAAGGTCCTTGAAGAATTTTGCTGGGATTTTGATGGGCATTGTATAGAATGTGTAGATTGCTTTTGGTAAGATTGCCATTTTTACTATGTTAATTCTGCCTACCTAAGAGCATGGGAGAGCTTTCCATTTTCTGCATCTTCTCTAATTTTTTTCTTCAAAGATTTAAAGTTCTTGCCATACAGGTCTTCCACTTGTTTGGTTAGAGTTACTCCAAGATATTTTATGCTATTTGTGGCTACTGTGAATGGTGATGTTTCTCTGACTTCTTTCTCAGCCCATTTATCATTTATGTGAAGTTAATCTTTACCCTGCTGCATTACTGAAGGTGTTTATGAGTTGTAAAAGTTCCTTGGTAGAATTTTTGGAGTCACTTATGTAAACTATCATATCATCAGCAAGATTTTTCTGATGTGTTCTTGGATTCGGTTTGTGAGTATTGAGTATTTTTGCATCAATGTTCATGAGTGAGATTGGTCTGTAATTCTCTTTCTTAGTAATGTCTTTATGTGGTTTGTGTATCAGGGTAATTATAGCCTCATAAAAAGAGTTTGGCAATGTTCCTCCAGTTTCTACTATGTTGACCAATTTAAGGAGTATTGATATTAGTTCTTCTTTGAAAATCTTGTAGAATTCTGCACTGAAACCATCTGGTCCTGGGCTTTTTTTGCGGGCAGGGGGACTTTTGATGACTGTTTCTATTTCTTTAATAGTTATAGGTCTACTTAATTTGCTTATATGGTCTTGGTTTAATTTTGGCAAGTGATATTTATCCAGAAAAATGTCTATTTCCTTTAAGTTTTCCAATTTTGTGGAGTACAGGTTTTCAAAATATGACCTGATAATTCTTGGATTTCCTCCATGTCTGTTGTTATGTCCCCCTTTTGTTTCTGATTTTGTTAATTTGGATATTCCCTTTCTGCTTTTTGGTTAGTTTGGGTAAAGGTTTTTCTATTTTGTTGATTTCAGCTCTCAATTTGATTATTTTCCACTGTCTAGTCCTCCTGGGTGAGTTTGCTTCTTCTGGTTCCTGAGTTAACTCACTAGTGTGGGATTTTTTTTTATAGCTTCTTTATGTAGGCATTTAATGCTATCAGCTTTCCTCTTAACACTGCTTTCATTCTGTCCCATAAATTTGCGTATGTTGTGTGGTCATTTTCATTGAATTTTAGGAAGTCTTTAATTTCTTCCTTTATTTTTTTCCTTGACCCATAGATGCTTCAAGTAAGCACTGTTTAATTTCCATGTGTTTGTGGGCTTTCTGAAATTAGTGTTGCCATTGAATTCTAATTTTAAGCCATGGTGATCCGATAAGATACATGTGGTTATTCCATTTTTTGTATCTGTTGAGGTTTGCTTTGTTATATAGCATGTGGTCAGTTTTTGAGAAGTTTCCATGAGGTGCTGAGAAGAAAGTATATTCTTTTATATTTGGATGGAATGTTCTATAGATGTCTGTTAAACCCACTTGAGTCATAACATCTGTTAGTTCTCTTATTTCTTTGTTAATTTTCTGTCTGGCAGACCTGTTCAGTGGTGAGAGTGGAGCGTTGAAGTCTCCCACTATTAGTGTGTGAGGTTTAATTTGTGATTTAAGCTTTAGAAGTGTTTCTCTTACATATGAGGGTTCCCTTGTATTTAGGGCATAGATGTCCAGTATTGAGATTTTCTTTTGATGGAGTTTTCCTGTGACTAATATGAAATGTCTTTCTTTGTCTCTTTTGATTGATTTTACTTTAAAGTCTATTTTGTTAGATATTACGATAGTTACAGCAGCTTGTTTCTTAGGTTCATTGATTGGAAAATTTTTTCCCAACCCTTTACTCTAAAGCAATGTCTGTCTTTGAGGTTGAGGTGTGTTTTCTATATACAGCAGAAGGATGGATTCTGTTTTTGTATCCAATCTGTTAGCCTGTGCCTTTTTATAGGTGATTTGAGTCCATTTATATTAAGGGATATTAATGACCAGTGATTGTTAGCTCCTGTTATTTTAGTTTCCATTGTTGGTGTTTTTCCTTCTTTGGGATTTGTTGCTATGAGATCATTTATTGTCTGTGGGTTTTTTTTTCTTTTTCTTTTTCTTTTTTTTTGTTTTTGATGTAGCCAACTTTCTTGGGTTGGAGTTTTCTCTCATGGAATATCTTGTTTTGTCCTTCTATGCTGATTGAAAGTTTTGTTGGGTATAGTAGTCTGGGCTGGCATCCATGGTCTCTAATGTCTCTATAATGCTTGAACAGGTTCTTCTGGCTCTCATTGTTTCCATTGAGAAGTCAGGTGTAATTCTGATAGGTCTTTATATGTTTATATGTTACTTGACCTTTTTCCTTTGCAGCTCTTAATTTATTAAATAAATTAAAGAATTAAATAAATTCTTTCTTTATTCTGTATGTTTAGTGTTTTGATTATTATGTGGTGAGGGGACTTTTTTTTTCTTTTGATCCAGTCTATTTGGTCTTCTGTACGCTTCTTGTATCTTCACATGCATATTTTTCTTTAGGTTGGGAAAGTTTTCTTCTATGATTTTGTTGATTATATTTTCTGTGCTTTTGAGTTTTAAAGTTGGACTTCTTCTTTTATTCCTGTTATTCTTAGGTTTGGTCTTTTCATGGTGCCCCATATTTCCTGAATATTTTCTGTTAAACTTTTGTTAGACTAATATTTTCTTTGATGAGTCTTTTTCCTTTATTGTATCTTCAGCACTTGAGATTCTCTCTTCCTTCTCTTGTACTCTGTTGTTCATGCTTGCATTTGTGGTTCCTGATAGTTTTCTCATAATTTCCATTTCTATAATTCCCTCAGTTTGTATTTTCTTTATATTCTCTATTTTGGTTTCCAAGTCTTGAAAAGTTTCTTTCATCTCTTTGATTGCATTTTCTTGGTTTTCTTTAAGGGATTTTCTTGATTTCTTCCAATTTTTTGTTTGTCTTTTCTTCCATTTCTTTGAGGATTTTTTTATTTCCTCTTTAGGGGACTCAAACATTCTCCTAAAGTTATTTTTTATGTCATTTTCTTCTGCTTCATCTATATTTGGTTGTTCAAATCTTGCTGTTGTAGGGACATTAGTTTTTTTGGTGTCATGTTGCTTTTTGTGTTGTTGAGTGTGTTCTTACCTTGCCTACCCATCTTTTCCTCTGATTGCTGTAGTTGGGACTGTCTCTGTCTCTGGTGATCAGTCTTCTAGGTGCCAGTGGGATCCAAGACTCAAGTGGTTGCTCCTCATAATGCAGTCAGGACCATGGTTGCAGTCACTCTGGAGGTCACTCAGTATTCCTGGATGTCGCTAGGCCCTCCTGGGGGTTGTTCTGCTCCCAGAGAGGTTGCTTGCTTGGGGCTGCTCCCACTGAGTTTGCTGCCTAGGCCTGCTTTGGCAGAGGTCACTGGCTCAGGCCTGCTCCCTCAGAGGTCCCTGACTGGTGCCTGGACCCACAGAGGCCTGCTACCTCAGTGGTCACTCCTTTGAACCTGCTCCCGTGGAGGTTGCTGCCTCAGGCCTGCTCTGGATGGAGATCACTGGTTCAGGCCTGCTCAGGCAGAGATTGCTGGTTCAGGCCTGCTACCTTCACTAAATGTTCTGTTTTAAAGTGCCACCATGTACCTATATTTCTTTTGCTTCAAGAAGTTGGATCCTCCTCTGCTAGAATTCGTTTATCTCCTTGAACTTTGTTACTGTTTTGTTTGTCTGTTTCTCTGTTTGTCTAGGCATGCACCTCTACCTACAAGCACTTCTCTGATGTCATTTTTATATTCCCCAAGTCTTCCCCCCATTCATTAGCAGAAGCCTAATAAACATAATAGACCTACTTCTAAGATGTGGTCTCATTGATGGGTTCTTCAGTGACTGATGTGACCTGTGAAATGCATTGTTCTCTCTCATTTAGTGCGTGTGTTGTGAATTTTCATCTGATAGTCTGTGTAAATAATTCATTTGTTGAAAGTGATAGAAAACTCAAGTCAGATTGGCAGAAACTAAAGGTTAATTTATAGTCTAAGGTAGCTGTCACAAACAAGGAAAGGTGTGGCAGTAGATCAAATTGGGTTTAAGATCTGAGTCTATGCTCATAGGACCATCTTTACATATTATACTATCTTGCTTCTTTTTTGTAGATTATTATTTTTAACCCCAGACAAGATGGAAGTCCTCAAATCCAGGCCTTTATCAAGCTCTCTTAGTCATCCCTGTGGAAGAAGGGCTCTTTCCTCTTATAGTATGTCTTAGACTTGACTCTGATTATTTCTCATGCCACGTGTCCACTTTCAGCTACCCAGTACCATCATTGAACTTAAGGTGGGCCTAGATCACTCAATGATCCAATCCCAGGGAAAGAATTGAACTGCAGTGTGGAAACCAGCTGTTGTGGCCTGAGAGCAATAAGGATTTCATAAAAGTGTAGAAATGGGCACAGGCAGGGAAATAGTGGGCACCTTATACTGCCATATGTGGACACATCCAGCACTTTCATCCTCGAAACGTCATACAATGTAAGGTTCTATGCACATATACACACATTTGCACTGTTTCTCTTAACTCTGAAAACAATAACGCGAAACTGAATCAGTACTGACTTAACAAGACAGAATTTAATTGACTTCCTCTGGAGAGCCTGGAAGATGCCATAGCTGCCTCTTCATATTCTCCTTTAATACATAATCACAAATATTGAAATCATCCCCTGTTTTTCCTACTTACGTTTGTATAGTGCTTAGGCAAATATTAAAATAAAACCATATTGCATGTCAGTTTTCAAACTCTAACTTGTTTTTGGTTTTTTGTTTTTGTTTTCTTCTCTTCCCTGGATCTGTCTGACCTGTCGATCATCTGTTCAGTCTTCTATTTCCATCTTGTTCCCTGTGTTGAGAACATTCTATCCTGCCACTCTGTTCCAATCTCTACCTTCTTTCTATCCCATTGCTACTCTCTCGGTTTCGTCTCTACTTCTTCACACCTGTCATTTCTTCCCAACTCCTCAAATGGTCCATGCTGCATCTCTTCTTAACCTTCCTGGAGGACTGGTGATCACATCCTTCTTCACGAGTCCTTTCTAGTCTTATGCATCTCAGAGATGACGAAACAGAAAGGAGATTAAGATCATTGCCTCATGTCATTAAGCATGTACATTGCATTGTGATGAAGTATGCTGTACCAATCCTGATTGAGATGCTGTTTTTTTAGCTAGGGTAGTAAGTGAGTACATGGTGCCCTCAGTCTAGACCTCACCTACTATTTCTGCTTCTCTCCATGTTTTAGACATGCTGGAGTTGTATTCCTTCTGGTCAACATCTGCTCTTTTTTTCTTCTTCCCATCTTTTCTCTCACTGTTACAACTTCACTCTAATGTCCTTCCCTGACTGGTTGCCACTGTTCTGTGAAGGTTCTTTCAGTCACCCAAACATTTGGATCTGATGTCAGTTTTATAATGTTGTAATAATACCTGGGATCTGGATAATTTATTTATTTAATTTTTAAAATATACATTATTTCTGTGTTTGGGTGTTTATATACACACACATATGTCATGGTGTGTATGTAGAGGTTGATCAGAAGACAGTTTGTGGGATTTGGTTATCTTCTTTCATCTTAGTTCATGGGATTGAACTGAGGGAGTCAGGCTTAGCAACACACACCTTTACCTACTGAGCCATCTTGTTGACTTAGAGTATGGATAATTTATTATGAACAGTAATTTACCAGCTTATAATTCTATATGGCTTTAGAGTACAAGATGGAAGAAAGTAGAATTTTACAAGGGTCTCCTTGGTGCTTCATCCTATCGTAGATGGAGAAAAAGAGGGTATAATGAGAGAGGGGGTAACAGAGAAGAGTGGAGGAGAGGGGAAGGGAGAGGAGGGGAGGGAAAAGGAGAGGGGGTGAATTAATTCACCAGTTATTCAGCTATCGCTTCTGGGCTGCTTTAGAATCCAAGCACTTTCTTTTGTTCCCACTTGAACTGTGATACATTCTAATTTCAATAATGAATGATTCTGATAATTTACAATTGTGGTAATGTTCCCTAGTATAGGTACATTTTTTTTTACTTACTTGACCCACCATAAACAATCATTGTATAAAATGAAATCCATCTTTGTGGCTTTACCCCTTTAAGTATTAGGAAACTCATGCACTTGTCTGGTTTTCCACATTATCCAAGTCCTGTTTAATAGACTGCAGTGGAAAAAGAGGGCCGCCAGAGAGGGGCCTATTGTAAGCTACTAGTTTGCCTCATGGTTACAAGTTCTGGACCAGAAACAAAGCAAACAAAGAAGAACTTCTGCCAAAACAGACCTAGAAGAAACATAAAGGTATTACTGCTCCTTGCAGGCAACCAGAAAAGGCTGCTGCCTAATGTATGATCTCAGCTCTGTGACATCTTGGAAATCCATGTCTTCAGATTTGGTAAAAATATCAGTGATCACTAGATGTTTGTTGGGAGGGAAGATATATGTGGAGCACAGATTTTTACAATAGTGACACTGTTCTCTGCCATAGCCCTAGGTACTTGTGGATATACATTTGTTAAAACCCGAGCATTGCATAAGAAATGAATGAAGCTCGTGCAAAGCATTGGCTTTAGCTAATAATAATTATCAGCACTATCTCATCGGTTATAACAAATATCACAGTTATGCATGATTTAAATAAAATTAAGAGTGATAAGAGGGTGTGTGGTAAACTTTCTCTAAGGTGAAATTTCTCTGATATGCATCTAGTTGCTTTTGCAAAGCTATCTTTAGTTTTAATAACTGAAATAATATAAACACATACGATTTCTCTTGTCAGCCATGAGTTCCCGGAAAGCTTATCAGCATGTCATTTTGGAGTACACTGAGAGTCAGAAAATGATGCTGTAAGTGTGTGGTTAAGCTTGCCAGAAGCAGAGTAGCCCTGAAATGGCAACATCTCTTTCTGAATGCCTGCCTCATGTGGAACTTTGGATCTATGCTTTTAAGGATCCACGAGAATCATTAAGTGTAGTAGGAGGCCGCTTGTTTGTTCCTGGCTGCTGAGCCCCAATTAAATCACTGCTTGACCTATTAGCTTAAGCATATTGCTAACTAACTCTTATATCTTTGGTTAACCCATTTCTATTAGTCTGTACATCCGCCGCATAGCTGTGGCTTACCAGCAAGGTTCTGTTCGGCATCTGTTTCCTTAGGGGCTACTAGGGGCTACATGGCTTCTCACTGACTCTGCCTTCTTTTTCCCAGCATTCAGTTTAGTTATCCCACCTAACTCAATTCTGCTAAGCCACTGGCCAAAACGGATTTATTCATTAACCAAAAAAAGCAACACATAGACAGAAGGACTTCCCAAGTCAGTTAAGTCTGGGAGAAAGAGGACTTTAAAAGAAGAAGGAAGTAAAAAATAAAATCACTATGCCCTTGGTAAAGTTTAAGAGCAACCTGGTTAGTTTGTTTATTTGCTTTTGTTTGTTTTGGTTGTATGTGTGTGTGTGTGTGTGTGTGCATGTGTGCGCATGTGTGTGTAAGGTGCATGCCCCATGCACGTTTGTATTTGTATGGAGTTTAGAGTTTCTTTGGTGTTCTTTCTTAGGCACTGTCCACCTGTTTGAAACAGTCTCTCTCTGAGACCTAGGAGTTACTGGTCAGGCTAGGTCAGCTGGCTAGTGAAACCTATAAATCCTCCTGTTTCTGCCTCCTTTGCCCGAGTATTACAGGCATGTACTACATTCCCTGACTTTTTATGTGGGTGCTGTGTATGAAACTCAAGTCATAGTGCCAAAAAGGTGAGCACTTGGCTGAAAATCTGCAAGCCCTGGCCACCTGGATTCTAGTAGGTTCCTTCTTCTACCAGCCAATGAGATGGCTTCCTTTCTCTGTGTCGTCCCCCTTTGTGAGCACACTCCTGATGAGAGAGTTTAGCTATACCCAAGGTATACTTCTCTCCCAAACTCTCCTGCCTGGTGAAATGTTCTCACCAGTCTCTAATCAGCAGTATGAGAGTCAATTGCGTGCCAGTTGATAAATACGTCTATTTATTTTCATTTCAGTTACGGGTTTAATTTTTTATTACTGTGCATAAACAAGGGTTGGAAATCGAAGTGCATATGCAGATTTGTTTTTAATCCCCCAATTCCTGTCTGCTGGCTTCTGTTCCTGAAATTGTTTTGCCCATATTACCAACTGCCTCTGCATTCCCCGCCAGAAAAGCAGCGAGAGCAAGTGTTGGTTAGACAGGACAGCACTGTGCTGGGGGCCCAACTTCCTGAGTTAGCATGGCAGCCCTGGTCTTCCCATCCTTGGCACTGATGGATTGAGTCATTGTTTTTGGCAGTGCAGCACTTTCTGCCTGGGGCTGTGGGCAGAAAGCTGTTCAAGTCAGACGCTATGTACCGTGCCATCTTGGCAATTCTGTGTTTTCAGCGTTTTAGTCAATGCAAGGAGTAAGAGAAATTGTAATTGAGGCTGCTTGTCTATAAATCATGCCACAGAGAGTGAGCATGTCCAAACATTGGGTCCAATGGAAACTTTTGTCCCTCGCCTGGGGATGCGGGGGAAGGGGTGAGTGTTAGATAATAGTCAAAGGCATCTCTGTGGCTACTGAGCAATGCATTAGGGAGGAGATAGGAAACACATTCTAAGTTTCCCGGCCAAATAATGGCTCTCGATGGGAATCAAAGGGTAGGGAGACACATAGTAAGAAGTTATCAAACCATGTAATCCAGTTGGAAGGGGAAGGGCATGCTAATAAGCAGAGGAGTTCCCATCCCTGACCCAGCCTCCCCTTCCCAGCCTAACTACTTTTACCCTGGTAATTTGCCTCTGTCTTGATAACATTGTAGTTTAGTATACTTGCTGCAATAATGTTACAAGTCAAAAAACTAGACAAAACAAGATAGTGGGAGGACTTATCCTCTCCGTGTGATAGCACTGCGTAATGCTAAATACAGTCAAATTCAATGAGACTCTGGGGCAGGGAATATTCGTGGCTCTGTGGGTGACCTCACCACTCTTCCTGAAAGGGTGGCACACACCTTTCTGGTCTTGTATCTGTAGTAATAGCAAGCTGGGACTCGAATTAGGCTTTGCTGTTCTCTGAATGACAAACACCATTGACATAAAGTGGCTGATCCAAAGCTGTAAGTCATCAGCCAGAGGGAACTCCAGAATTGATCGTACGGGCCTTCCCAACCATGAAGTACAAAGATTCCAGGACACGGGGATGGGAGAGAGGGCAGGGAAATAGAGTAACTTGGGTCTTCAGCCCACCTATAGTTTGTGAATTCTGCTTTGTTTGTTGGCACGTGGGGGGGGTGCTTAAAAACCCATGTCCCTCCTTGTCTTTCTCCTAAAGAGCCACTGGGTATGAATTCTCACTGCAGACACTGTCCAGAGAGGTCGCAGGGAAGCCAAGTGTGTGAAAGCCTGGGCAGCAACATCTCTTTAGGGACTCCTGCAAGTGGAGCTTTCAAATGAAACGTGCAATTGAGTGGGGCCTGCGAGTGTGGGGAGTAGCACTCAGAGCTGTTGTGGGGTCAAGGACCCTTGCTTTGTGGGCACAACACTTTTACACTTTTTAAAACGTTTTCTTTGTTTATTTCCCTCTTGGTTTTCTAGAGGAAATTCTTTTTGAAAATGTTGCCTCTAACGTCTGTACTGAGGGGACTGAGGGAGAAGGAATGTGCCTCGTTTTTCACTTTCTTCTCTGTCAGTGCTGGGACCAGAGACAAAGGTAGCAACAAACTCATAGGAGAAAAGTGCCCTGCCTTCAACAGAGACGTTCCTCAAGAGGGCTGTTTGTTTTCCTTGCTCAGACTTTGGAGGTATGAGTGCTTTGCTTGTGGACGTAATTCCCTTGTGCACTGGCTTTGAGCTTTGCTGGCATCTCGCTTGGTTTCACTTTGAAAAAATAACAGGTGCATTTGGAGTCGAGCCCTGTCGGTGAAAGGGAGAATCAGTGTGTACGGAACCTCATAATATCAGCTGTCCTATGCTGTGCTTAGTGTATTGGTGGGGTTGACATATCGGGTTAAGTTTCTTCTTAGCCTGTTTTCCCGAGTTGGCTCTAGGAGCCCCGGAGGTACTTAAGCTGAAAGCATTTGCGTTTCCAAAGCCAGAGCAACCATGCTTCTCTTGTCTAGGAATCAGGGACTTCTCAACACAGTGGAAAGCTCTGAAGCCTTCAGCATTTTTTGACAGTTTCGGGCTTCAGAACTTGTGTCAGTATTTCTTCTTTTAGTAACTCACCTGAGTCTTTGCCCCCACTCCCAAACGACAGAGTTCAGATCCTCCTGGGAGGCTGTTTGGTGCTTCTGTCTTATCTTCCGGACTCAGCAGAGCACACAAGGTAGGTGATTTATAAATACTGGTTGAGACCTGACATTTCTCTGTAATCCCTTTCTCAGGAACACATACATACAAGCTGAAGAATAAGCTAACGGATGCAACTCTTTGTTTTTGCTTTTTTTAATCTGTGAATGTGCATGTTTTGTGTGTGTCTATGTGTGTGTGTGTGCTCATGTGTGTGAGTATGGGCCTAAGTGTGCCACCATCCTCATGTGGAGGTCAGAAGGAAAGCCTTGGATGTCACAATTGCCTCTACCTTGTTTCAGACAGTGTTTCTTTGTTGTTAGCTGCTGCATAGGCCAGGGTAGCTGGCCCATTGGCTTCTGGGATTCTTCTGTCGCCTCACAGGAGCCCTGGGATTACAGACTCACGTGTGCTAGCACCTGTGTCTTTCTGTCGGTCCTAGGGATCTAAGCTCAGGTCCTCATGCTTTTACCCACAGAGCTGGCTACTCAGCCCAACACTAGCAGACTCCTTCCAGCTCCAAACTGAATTAGAGCAAGCACTGTTCCTTTCTGCAGGCTGCGAACCTTAACGTCTTCCTTGAGTTGTCCGTTTCTATCAAATCTATCTTCAATGCAACAATGCTCCCTGCTTCCATCTTAAAGACATAGCCCAAACATGGTCTATGCTCTTTTCTTCCCCTACTACTGTGTTAATGAGACCCAAACCTCCTTACACCTGTGACTTCTTTGTTTCCCTCACACCTCACAGCTGTTCTGTTCTCTGGTCTTACTGGTGTTTCCTACAGTGCTTTACAGTCCACCCCTGAGCCTATCTTAGGCCTTCCAGTGCATGCTGCATTCCCTCTCCTTGAATGCATGTGGGCATTGCTGCTCCTGTCCCTGCGAGACCCACAGTTCCCCCACTTTCTGCTTCTAGAGAGCCATCAGTGATCCTTGTACTTCTATCAACATTATACAGCCTTCTCCCCAAACAGAGCTCAGGAGATTGGTCCGAGAAGGATCCTGAGGCTCCCTCCTGGCTTTTTTTCTCTTAATTTATTTACCTGTTTCTCTCCTACTTGAACCATGCTAGTCTGCGGTGTTCCTCATATATACCACGGAAGCACCCACTTAGGACTGTCCCCCTCGTCACACTTTCCTTCCAGGTGGCTCTTTTTTCCAGATGCTCACATATCACCCGTTCATTTTACCCAGTTTCTGTCCTGTGAGCTCCTCAGAGAGGTCTGCCCTGGCCACTGAGACAAGTTTCTCTTAAGCGCTGTGCCCTTATCCAGCTTGAATAGTCTTGGCTCTTCCTGCTTGGCATTCCATAGCTGATCCTCATTATTCATGGATCTTGTATGTGTCAATTTGCTGACTTGCTGAAACATACTTGTAAATCCCAGAAGTCGTGGGCATCAACAGTGCAGAAAGTATGAGTCACCCCGGCATCCAGATTTCCCACAGAGGCTTAACAAGGGCTTCCTCATCTCAGCTCTCCTGCTGCTAACAGTCTCCTCACTGCACCACGTTTGGCACCACGTTTCTGCTATCGCAAATGTTTTCGTACTTAAAGTGACCCTTAGGCACAGTGCAGAGGGGCTGTGTGACGTTCCTAAGCACGGTAGGCTGTGATGTGCTTTGCCGAGGAAATGGGTGTGCTGCATGAGGTTCCCCAGAGTGCTGTTTGTTACAAGTTCCATGCTTGGGAATCAACAAGGAACGTTAAGTTAGGTGCCTTTGAGAGGAAACACACCTGAAACAAGGTCGAACACTCACTGTTTGGTGAAAATCTCTTGTCTAGAGACTCACAGAGGCTTAATCCCGCATTTCTTGTGGAAGCGATGTTTTAGCATTTATTATATTACATCAGCATAACTTTGCAGAGTGTAACTACTGAAGCTAGCAAAAATCAACTGTGTGCAAATGTGTAGTTAGGATTATAGAAATATAAATTTTGCTTATTGCCCATTTTTCTGCTACCATGTAAACTTCATGAAGCCAGGTATCAGGTCTGTTTCCCAGAAGGGTCGATGGTAGCCAAGGGATTATTATGGAAAAGCTACAAAGTAGCCACCCCTTTCCAGGGATTTTCATTTCATTATGTTAATAACCCAGCTGGCCGGGCACTTTGCAGGAGGGATTACAGGTCTCATTCCCTTGAGGTGGCTCAACAAAGCTCATGCTCTGACTCAGAAGCTCCCTGTGTCTGTGCTGGGAATTCTGGGGATGTAGTCTTTGAGCACACAGTCCCTGAACACAAAGCTAGGTTTGAACCTGACCTCCACGCTCTCTCTGTATAGTAGAACAAGTGGTTTGGTCTTCTCCCAAAATGTATTTGTTCCCTAACATAAAGATAACTGGAGTACCTCTATCCAGGGTGGGAAGGTCATGAGATGATACACGGCCCTGGACCTAGCGCCTGGCACCATGTGAACATTTCCTATACATGTGTTCTTCATATTGCTCTGTGCGTTAGGAGCCCAGACTTGGAAATGAGGTCAAGGGATATGAATCCAAGTTTGGAAGCCCTCCAGAGCCCTTAGCCACTGTTTAAGATCAGCACTGCAGAATAGTGGCAGACCAAAGACTGGACTGAAAATGATTTGCATTTGAATGGCCAGGTGTTCCCCGTCACAACTCATTGCTAGATGAAAATGTCTGGAGATGTTTTTAATCAACTTTCCTTTACAAAGTCAATTCATGGGTCAGAGTTTGGTACCTTTTCTTTATATCAATGCTACTAAACTATTCCTCCATCTTTCTACTACCAGGGAACTAGAAGAACCCTTGGGCCCAGCTAGTCTATTCCCCCAAAAGTCTGGATTTCATTTTTAGTCATTTAATATATATTTTTTTTATTTTATGGGGCTAAGATGTCAGTGTTGTTGGAAATTTCAGGACACTCAGAGTTGAGAGCCACCGGACAGAGCAGATGCAGGCTTCGAGCCCGCAGCTCATTTTAGCATCCAGGGATGAGATGCATTAGAAGACAGCCTGCAGATCTTGCCAGAGCACGGTGCTTTATGCACAGAGCCAATCACTGTTGCTTTTAGAGGGAAGCCTAATTATCTGTGTAATAAATGAATTGTACTTTCAAGGCATAAAGCCCAGCTGTTGCTCTTGATTTTCGCTGAGGCTGTATTTGTGCTGTCTCTTCACATTCCAGTGGTGGTAGCTGAGCAGAATGGTCTCAAGTGGAGCAGACATTCTGGGTCTGCGCTTGAAGCCCTTGGATAGAGGTGGAAGCAGGTTCCTACGAGCCAGAGGTCAAGTCTTTGATTCTAGTGCAGTGGTTCTCAACCCGTGGGCTATGACTCCTTTTGTGGTGTGAAATGGTCCTTTCACAGCTGTCACCTAAGAGGCTCAGAAAGCATAGATATTTACATTGCAAATAATAACAGTAGCCAAATTACAGTTATAAAGTGGAATCAAAAATAACTTTATGGCTACAGGCCACCACAACATGAGGAACTGTGTTGAAGGGTCACAGCATTAGGAAGGTGGGCCCTGAAAGAATGTGTGAATGATCTTCTCATCGCTAAGAACCCCAGGTACTCAGTTTACCTTATCCATCTGGGATGTTTTGAGCTTATTCAGAAATATCTAAACGTCATTGAGAATTACCTAGATCAAGTTTTCCTTATGTAACCCATCAGCATCGCCTGTTAAACTGCAGACATCTGGGCTCCTGGTCTGACCCACTGAGTTTGAAATTCTAGGATGCAACTGAGTTGCACATTGTTCATGAAGTGCCTGGATACCCTACAGTTCTGGAGCTGTGATTCTGAAGCAAGCCCTTTATCTTACTGACATGAGAGAA
This sequence comes from Ondatra zibethicus, assembly GCA_004026605.1. Classification (NCBI taxonomy): domain Eukaryota; kingdom Metazoa; phylum Chordata; class Mammalia; order Rodentia; family Cricetidae; genus Ondatra; species Ondatra zibethicus. The sequence continues at coordinate 328,521 of PVIU01000084.1, read as the reverse complement.
TGGAGGGAGTTACAGTCTTCTTCCAGGGCTGTGGAGAGAGCTTAGGTAGTAAAATACTTCCCTTACAGGTGTGTAAACCTGTATCTGATCCCTGAAAAAGACAGACATGATGGCATGTGTTTGTAATCTGATCTCTAAGGAAGGGGATACCCATGGATCCAGGCCGGTGAGAGACCGTGCCTCAGAAAAAAAAAAAAAATCAAGGTAGACAACACCTGAGAAACAACCTACAAGGTCGACCTTTGACCTTTATAAGTACGTGTACACATGTACATGTGCACCCACATAAGATGTGCCCCTGCACACGCACATGAACAGACACACAGGTATAGAGTTTCACATGCAGAAACACACACACATACCCATGTGCACATGTACACATCACATGCACGCACGCACGTGTGCGTGCACACACATACACACACATACACACACTACTTCAAACCAGTACAACTGGTTTAATCATGCAGCTAGAGCTTTCGCATAGGTCTGTGTGTCAGCTAACTAAAACTTTCAGGCACCCATTGCTGCTCACTACTCTAAGGTTAGCTGGGTGACTTTTCTGGTCCCACTTGGATTTGCTTACAGGTCCGGGCTTCTTCTCCCTGCTCTTTCCCTCCCACAGAATAGCACAGACTTCCTTACCTGTCAATGCTAACATCCCCACCATCATACTGGTCCACTATTCTGAGAGACCACACAGAGAGGGGACAGTGCCATTCACAGTGCAGTCTGAAGCCAAAACAAGGAACAAAGGCAACTTGAGGAAGTCGTTCTAGCTCCCCAGGAGATGCTAAAACCCCTTGACAAACAAAAGCCTCACTTCCTGGGGGGATAAATCTACACCGCTGCCTCACAGTCTTGGGGTTCTCCCCAGCAAGCCGGTTCCTTCAGAAAACATCTTGCACAAACGTTAAGGAAACATTAGTAGTGCATACCTCCTGGGTTCTATGCCTAAGATTATTGCTCTTGGATGAAGAATCAAACACCCACGTACCTACCTGAAGGGACTAGAGAACTCATCAAGTTTAAACCTTTCCTGACACTTTAATTTCCTGATAATATCGCCTTAATCAAAGTGTTCATCCGTCTTCTGCTCAGACGCATCATCTGACTCCCGGGAGAACCCGCTGTGTGTGATGAGAGGTAGCTCTTCCTGGCCTCAGAGAGTTCTTATCATAGAATATTATTTCTTATATAAAGCCCACATTCGCTTCTATCTGAATGTCAGGTTTCGGTCTTCCTTCTGCCATTTGATACTTTGGGGAAGAAAGCTTGGCCACAGCCCACCCAGATCAACCTTCTCACACAGTCAGAAGCCACTCTCAGTCTCCTTACTAGCTGGCCAGTTTTCTGTCCCATGTGCCTGTCTTTCCTCTTAGGGTGAACTTCTGAGCTGCTTCAGTGTTTCATTTGCTTTCTTAAAGTCCTTTGTTCATTCCGAATGGCGGCTCAGACCACTATGCCTGTCAAATTTGGAGTCGGCTTTTCTGGAATTGTCCTTGGGAATCCTGACCAAGCTTATAATACCATGGAGCTTTGATGTTCCCCTTCAGGAGATGAGGACAGAAAACAGTATCACACAATTAATTATACTGTGTCAGATAATCTAGGTGACATATGCTGAAAAGTGGGCCCAGGACAAATGCTTGGTACAGGGGTACAGATGTGCAGGGATGCTGGGGTGCAGGGGTGCAGGGGTACAGGTGAGATGTGCAAGGGTACAGGTGTGCATGTGTGCAGGGGTACAGGTGTGCAGAGCTGCAGGTGTATAGGGATGTAGGTGTGCAGGAGTGCAGATGTACAGAGCTACAGGGGTACAGGTGTGTAGGGGTGCAGGTGGGCAGAAGTGCAAGTGTGCAGAGCTACAGGTGTGTATGTGTGTAGGGGTACAGGTTGCAGGAGTGCATTGTTCAGAGGTGCAGGAGTGCAGTTGTGCAGGGCTACAGGTCTGCATGTGTGCAGGGGTACAGGTTGCAGGAGTGCATTGTTCAGAGGTGCAGGAGTGCAGTTGTGCAGGGCTACAGGTGTGCAGGGGTATAGGTGTGCAGGGGTACAGGTGTGCAGGAGTACAGGTTGCAGGAGTGCATTGTTCAGGGGTGCAGTTGTGCAGGGCTACAGGTGTGCATGTGTGTTGGGGTACAGGTTGCAGGAGTGCATTGTTCAGAGGTGCAGGAGTGCAGTTGTGCAGGGCTACAGATGCACAGGTGTGCAGGGGTGCAGGTGGGCAGAAGTGCAGGTCCTCATGCGTGCAGGGTGCAGGGGTGCAGGGTTTTTTCTGTCCTTTGTTTTACTTCTGAGTAAATGACTTTGTCTAGGCCCATGGCTGTGTCTGGGTCTGTGGTCCTACTGCAGCTGGGGTCTGTGCTGGTATTTGTGGCCTGTGCTGCAGCCTGAAAACCTGTTGACATCCCTGGCCTGTGCTGCCTCCAAGGGCTATAATAAGGTCCATGGCCCATGCAGCGACAGAAGGCCATGTGATATCCATGGTCTGTATGGCCACCGGAGATCACACTGAGGTCTGTGGCATGTGCTGGCGCTGGAGACCATGTGGATGTCCTCGGTCTGTGCTGTTGTTAGAAACCATATATAAGCCTGTGATACATGTTCCCGCATACTGCAAAGGGTAAGGAAGCAACTTTTGTCATGGTTTTGAGAAGGAGGGGCATAGAAGGCTTCTGTGACAACCCTTGTCCCACCTCCACCCCAACATGTAACAGCCTAGACAGATAGTCATTAAAGAGGAATTTTAAAAATTGTGGTAAGGTTCTCCATAGCTGAGGGTTTCCAGTGGAAGTGCAGGTGGAGAGGACTCAGCTCTCCTTAAGGGGCTGGCCACAGGGGATTTGACCATGCTCCAGTGAGTACATGGACAGCATGAACTGGACATTTTAACTTTTCCTTGTTTTCTTCTTTTTTTGTGAGAGGAGGTCCCAAGAGTGGGGAGCAGACCTGAGGGGACTGGGAAGTGACTGTGCTTGAGGTTCATATGTGAAATTCCCAAATATTCAATTAAAATGTTATGAAAAAAATGATTTTGAAATACACACTGTTTTCCTTCTAATTAGGAATGAAAAAATATATCACAACAATTTAAAAATAGGCAAGAGCACATGAATTTTAGAGAGAGCAGTGTGGGGGCACATGAGAACAGTTGGAGAGAAGAAAAGGGGGAAGATGCAATTTTATTTTAATTTCAGAAATATTTTAAAATCAAAGAATCTTGCATTTGAATGAGCTTACACTTTCTGACACAGTCTTACTCCTAAAAACCTAAGCAACTTTGGATGCCTGTATTTCCAGAGACATGTGTTTCCTTCAGCAAGAACAGTGGAGTCTTCATTTCTTCTGAACCAAAGGTGGCTGTTATTGTTTAGACAGAGATATCGATTTAAATTAAATGTGATCTAAAACGTAAGTTCTCTTCAGCTTAGAATTAGGTATATCTAGGCCTCTGGGAAGAAAAAAACAAATGTGAACTTGGAATAGAGGTCAAGGCCAATTCGGCAATATCAAGGGCTGGGAAAGTGGGCAGGATATCACGTTAACAATAGTGCGCTGTGTGAAGGCAAAGCCATTAAGGAAAGAGGGAACACAGGTAACAAGCAGGGAGGAGAATGTGAATCACACCAGTGCAGTCATCTCACCTCGCTGAGAAACAAGCCCTTTTGCTCAAAGGGTATGGCTTAATATGAGACATTTCTGAATTGTAATATATAAATATGAATAGACTCTGATTGCAGAGGGAAATGGTCAAGGGAATAGGACTGTGGAGACAAAAGAATGAATTTTAGTAAATACTTCATAAATTGTTTGCAGGATTGTCTTACATGACTATTAGCCTAGAAAATACTCTCCAGCATAAAAGAGGATGAAATGAATTGCGAAAATGATTTGTAAATAAAGGCGCTAGCTAAACTCAGCATACAATGTCAGCCATTCATGGCGTGCCCAAACGAGCCGTTATTCCTCCAAGGTTATGTGAACTTGTTTTCCTTTTAACATCAAGCAACTACCAAAAAAGTCACCATAGTTTAGTAAAATGAACACTGAGCTAGAGTTGGGCCACTAGGTTTTGGATTTCACTTCACAGCTAACGAGCTGTGTCATTACGCAGGTCAGCCAGGTTCTCTGATGTATCACCCATGTGTGTCAAAGCACCTGTCCAGACCATCTCCAGAGCCTCTTATAGTTGTTAAAAGTGATGGTTCTCTGGTCCTACATGGCTGGCCAGCTGAATGTAGCTTCTGGGAGCATTTGGAGAAGTAAAAAATCATAGATGGGATTTTTCTCTTCTAGCGCCTTATGTTATACCTAGAGAAATCGTCTGAAGCATGAGTATTGCCTCTAGACACGATACGCTCTCCCTAGTTATGTATCTGCTGTTCTTCCCCAAAGTAGTACTGGAAAAACATTCCCCTGTGGGGGAATAACTGAAATAGGTGTGTCGTAGGTATAAGATAATTTTCTAGATGATCCAGGTAGTTGAAGATTTGTGAAGAATTTTATACTTGATTCTAAGCACACACATGTTTTAGAAAAGACTGCAAAATATGCTCAGAATTTTTAGGTTGAGAATGAGAGACAGGGGCACATTTGCCTGTTCAAACAGCTCAAGGTCAAACCTCAGATTCCTGGTGGAATACCTTATTCCCTTTGGCCTTTAGGTATGCTTTGATGGAAAGCTATGAGAAGTGCTGAATATGAAATTGTTTGTTTTATCTATAGGATACCCCGCCACCACTCCGACCCCAGCTTCTTTCAGATTTTATGAAGTTTTCTCTAAAAGCATTTCCTTGACTCTATAATTATAATTTGCTTTTTTTGGTTTTGTGATAAATAAACCAGCTTACATTACCCCCGTTTTAGTCTCCCTCACTCTAAAAGCCAGTCGCCAAGTCTCTTACACACTCACAGCTTATTTTGGTCGTGGCATTTCCATCCCTTCCTGTTGAATCCTTTAGACCATGTCCTTTGGATCTCTTTCCATCTCTGCTTTATCATTGAGGTCTGGACCTTGGATCAATGCATGGCGATCTGGGCCAAGTGAACTGTACTCTTGGAGAGGATGACATCATCTTTTTGTTTTATTTCTAGCATCTCTCTTAATGATAAGAACGTTTCATCCTGATTATCTGCAAGACTGAAGTGGGACTTACCTTACACTTCAGGCCAAAACCGACTCATCCATGATGACTCAACTTTGAGCCATCCCAGAGGGCCAAGCTGAGCATGGCTCTTCCCTGCTTCTTGAGTCTTGTGTACAGCATCTATCTGCTGGCCCACCTCTCTTCCTGCCTAGGTTTTGACTTTCTAAGGATATCAGAATGCTCTGTTACTCATAAGTTTCATCACACATGGAATTGTAAGGCTTTGCGCCTAGCACATAGTAGATATTCAGATAATACTAAATAGACTGGTGAATAAAATGTTCTCAATTTACTGACTACAGGTGATAATTTTTCAGTTCTAAGATTCCCAGCTAACTCAGCCAACAACACTTCTAATGTTAAAGAACAATATACATATTTAAAGGGAATGAATTCTATAATCTAGAGACTTAGAAATGGGATGAAAGAAACTTTGTGGGGGAGATTCTCAGACAAAATATGAGATGCTCAATTAAGTTTGAATTTCAAATACCAAGTGTGTATCTATTATTTCATGAGGTACAATAAAGTGTTACTAATATTGCTTTTTCTAAAATTCAAATTAATTGATAGTTGCATATTTTATTTTCTAAAATCTAGCCCCCGTACTTCTCGAGGCAAGTGTACAGGGATGATGAGACCAGCGGCCCTGAGGCAGCATCTTGTCGTCTGGGTCAAATCATATCTTGTTTCTGCTGAATTATTTTAGATGTTTGAATTGTTTTCAAAACTATTATTAAATGAAGACTTCAAAGAAAAATCTGAGTTTTTTGGATCCCTTGAAACATGATAAAACCTAATGATACTAGATCAACTCTCTTTAAGATGAAGTGCAGCTAAGCCCAGTGTTGGATGGGGCTTACTCCCTGTGGGTTCTGCTTCTTACCAGTGCTGCAGATGAAATGCCTTCTGCCAGTTGTCATCACATTTACCCTGCGCTTCCCTTAAATTTGAGAGGAAAGAGAAACCCTTTCTGAATGTTCGTCTCTATCAAAAGCAAGAAAATAAAAGACAGCCCAGAGGACCCAGTGTTTCAATATAAATGAGAAAAATCTTCCTTTGGAGTAAGCAAGGATCTTTTTCTCTGTCTTCAGTGCCAGCAAGATGAGCCCGTGTCTAACAAGTACAAATAATAATACAACCCTCAAGCTCTGCGCTATGGGATGCAGGGTCTTGTTCTTTATCTTCACTTGATTGTAAGATCCTTCAAGGCGAACAGGTTTTGCACATTTTATATAGAGATGTAGCCGCCAACCAAAACATAGTGGTTGGCTCGTAATTGATGTATGATTTGTATTTGTTAAGTAGTGAATAAAGGAAGCCATAGAGGGAAAGATTTAAAAAAAATCCCAATAGCTTTCTTCAAGAAGGGAAGAAAAGCATTGCCCTCTGCAGAGTGACAGAGCTGAGGGAAGGCGTTGTCTCTTTGAGATAGATGTCTTCATGGGGAAAATATCTGTCTCCCAAGGACTGAGAACAAAGGCTGTAGTCTGTCCTCTAGAACTTGAGGGAGTGTTGCATGGGGTTTGTCCTCACTGACAATGAAACCAAAGATTCTTGAGAGACTGTTGGATGCTGCAAGTAGAGGCACGTGTTGGAAATGGCCCTCTGGAGCTATGTGGTCCTGAATTCTCTTTGTTTTCTAAAAACATTGTTGTAATCCAGTGCTTCTTCATGCAGCCCCTTATTGGCTAGCCAAACCCTCCCACACTTGCCTTTGTGCTACCAAAGAAAAAGGCAGAGGGAGAGGGAAAAGGAGAGGGGGAGAGAGAAAGAGAGATTTAGAGTTAATGGGAACGGACCCCATGGTTGTGTAAATTTTAAAGAATCCCCTGCCACTGAGCTTTACACCTAGCTTGCTTATTTTATTTCAGAGACAATTTTTTTCATAAGTATAAGTCACCTAAATTCTGTAGACTTTTGTGAGCATTTAAACATCGAGTATAGACTGCCTGTAACCAAGTCCTTCTATATGGATGTGCTCCAATCTCCCCTTTCCTCCTCAGTTGTCTGGAGGGAGGCTGACCTGACACCAAATCCTCCTATGAAACGCATACTCTGTTGCCTCTGGTGACTATGCTTGTTATTTCCTCCTGATTATTATGAATCCTGCGTTCTTAGAAAATATCTTTGGGGTTCAGGTTTTCTGAAAATCCATGGGGCAGATAAATGATGAGTATATGTCTTTCAGTCACAGAGACAACAATCTGACTCTAAACCAGACACCCACCCATGTAGCTAAGGCCTCAGTAGAAACCAGGCAGCAGCAGAGATGCATGGAGACATGCGCTCATGCTCTCCTTCCAGCTGCCTGCTCCCTTGGTATGCGATGCCTGCGGTACTTTCCTAGAACTGACGCAAGAGAACACCGCAGACCACGAGATTACAGCCACAGAAACCCACTGTCTCATGTCGCTGGAGGGTAGAATTCTAAAATCAAATTGGTACAGTTCCAAACCTACCGAGGATTCCTCCCCTGCCTTTTCCTTTCCTAGTGTCTAGTGATTTGTCAGTCATCAGAGGCAACACTTGGCTTACCTCTGACCCTCTGTCTTCATGTGACGATCTCTCTGTGACTTTCTGTAGTATGAGGAGCGAGCCTGCTTTTCGACCCAGCCACCCGGCTCTAGGCCGCAGGGCTAGCTTACACCCGAAATAACCACACAGAAATTGTATTAATTAAATTACTGCCTTGGCCAACTCTCACTCTTGATTTAACCCATTTCTAATAACCTGTATGTCATCACGAGGTCGTGGCTTACCAGGAAAGCTTCTAACCAGCGTCAGTCTCAGGGCAGGAGAACCATGGCGTCTGCCACATTGCCTTCTTCCCAGCATTCTGTTCTGTCTACTCCGCCTATCTGATCTCTGCCCTATCAAAAGGCCAAGGCAGTTTTCTTTATTCACCAATGAAAGCAACACATAGAAAGAAGGACCTCCTACATCAACTTTCCATTGTCCTCCATTGGCTGCTGTCTTTCCCATAGGTGGAAAAAGTCACATGGATAAGGAGTCACCCTAATGATCTCAATTTTACCTCACTGCATTTGCAAAGACCCTATTTGCACATAGAAATAACCTTTTCATACACTGGCAATAGAGGACTTCGCCATGTCTCTCTGTCAGCTTATAGTAATGTCTGATACTATTTCAGGTATAACCTGCTGCTCTCCCTACAGAAAATTCTATTGATTAAATTGCCTCTTTAGTCCATCAGCTCTCAGATGCCATTCCCTGGCAGGAAGATATAACTAGGGAACTAATAACTGAATCAATAAGGAAAAGAACTTGTTCTTCCATATTTCCAGTTTCGCCGATGACTCACTCTGGAGTGTGTGTGTGTGTTTTGTTTTTGTTGTTGTAGCTGTTATTATTGTTACTAGGGGTTTGTTAGGAAATGTGAAGTCATTTAATTATATATCTATGTCCGTGTCTTTGATACATCAAAGATAGGGAAAAGAATTTTACACACACACACACACACACACACACACACACCTTAAAGATAGAAAAAGGAGAAAATTTCATTTGATCTCCGGTGATGTCTAGGGATGACATCATCGTCAGGAGGTAGCATGAAGTGGAATATAAAAGAGAACATAGTTTCTTATATGTAGCACTTTACAAAAAGGTCTGATTTAAGGATGTTTACCATTTACAAAACATCTTATATTTTAATGTTGTTTGAGGAATTTAAAGTTGAAACCATGTTGGCTATGTAAGTACCCTGTGACTTGATGCTGCTTATCCAATGAAGAGTGCACCACCATGTATGACAGCTTATGGGAAATGCTGTTCTATGGGAAATGTCCTATGATGTCTAATTCTAGCTACCTCATGAAAAAAAACTTGGTTTTATTTCTTATCTTTTAAGAATAAAACCTTTCTGTATAAAATATATGTAGAATAAAACATACTTACATGATTGCTGAAGTATAATATGCACCCACTGCAAAATAACTAAAAATGATGGTTAAAGACACACACATAGAGAGAGAGAAACATATTATTCATTAATCTACAGTTTAGAGATGACTATTGATAATATTTTTGACTTATTTGTTCTAGTATATTTTGAGCTTATAATATTTGAGCAAACATTTTGTATTTGAATAGTATATCATGAATGTTTTCATACCATTAATGTTCTTCTTAAACTTCCTTTTGCAAAATCACCATTTCACCCCTTTTTGCATGTTACAGTTTTAATTATAAGAATCACAGGGCTTCCTGATAAGTGAAGATGATACAAAGAAGAAAGTCAACTTTACGTTGAGAGAGAAGGTAGCTAAGTCCAGGCCTTTAACGAATGGGAGCCTGTTCTTTCTGTTCATCTGAATCTGCCCATAGGCAGAAATTCAATCTAATTTTTTCCCCATCAGTCAAGATGAAGAGCTGAAAAAGCAAAGCAGAGACAAGGGAGGGGGGCCAGTACTGCTCGTTCTTTCTATGATAGGAAGGTCATGTGATGAGAGGAGGCATACTTCCCTGAAGAATGGGTCCTGGAAAGTACCGTCCTCCCAACAGACCCTCTGTGGCAGAGGGACTGATAACCTCCTCCCCTAAGGGTAGAGACTGCAGCATATCAGAGTGAACCTCTGGGTTTTTGCCTGGCTTGTCAGTGGAAGAAGACATGACATAGTCATCTCCTTGCTACGCTGTACACAAGCCTGACAAAGGTTGAGTTTCTACTAACTCATATATTCCTATATATTCGTTGTTCCAATTCCTATTAGTACAGTTATGACACTCATTTAGGAGCCTCCTTAATTAGGAAACACACATCTTCAGTGTGGCCCATAGATATCTGCCATGGGAAGGAAAGGAAGTTACTTCTTAAAGCCCTACTTAGAAAAGTCAGTTCTTGCAATGAGGTATATTTATTCTTTCTTCACAGTTACTGGTCTGGTCCTTACAAACCTCTCTATCTCACCTCTATATGAACATAGCTACTGTATAGAAACAAAAAAATAGATATAATCTAATTGATAAAAAGATAGATCATAAGTTAAGTGGGTGGAAAAAAAGACTACCTCTTTTTAGCCAACAACAGTCATCATATCCCTTCTTTAATCTAAGAGTATTTTTCAATAAGACAAGTTTAGGACATCGGTCATTTTGGTCCCTTTGCTCTTATTGCTTTTTCTACTTCATAAATCTCTGTCTGGCTTCCTACCTACTTGTGTTAGCTGTGTCTAAAGGACCAGCTGAGGATTTATTTCTTCATGAAATCTTACTGTTCCATTTCTACTTCCGTCAATAATTCAGGTCTATCTTTCCATGTGTGTATGTGTGTGTGGTGTGGGGGGTGGCACGTTCAGTACCAATTTGCCTAACACATGGCATACCTGTATGTATTCTCAGAAGAGTTACATATTTGATTTTTAAAGAATTATATGTGAAGAACAGAAACTCCATACAATGCCATTGATTTAGGGAATCTTAAGCTGGCCTCAAAGAATAGCTGAGAGTAAATGGTCAGCACAGACCAAGAGGTGGGACGGGGAAATCTAACCAAAGGGAAACATTTATCTGTACAGAAAAAGTAAGTTCTAATGATCTGTTTCCCAAAATAGTGACATAAATGCATTCTGTGTTTCATCATTTCTAGAAAAGTAGATTTTAAGTATTTTACTATGCAAATGGTAACTGTGATATGGGTTTATTGAACATATTTTGATCATCTCACAACCTAAACACACTTAAAAATATCCTATTGGACATTTTAAACAAATAATGCATATAATAATTATTTTTCAATAAAATAGTAAGATTTGCTGTTATATGTCATATAAGTTACTAGTTTAAAGTCAATATAGCTTTATTCACTAAGCTAACACATAAAGGCGAATAGGAGTAGCAGGGACTGGTTTTGCCCATTTTCCCTACACAGAGGATTGGAGACATAAGAATTAGTGCTTAGTCATGGAGGGAGAGCACAGTTTGCATAAACACTGTGAGACCTGCTATAGAGTTCGTGTGCTACGGCAGGGACAAGATCAGTTGAATCAGGAAGGACATCCTGCTTTTGTGGGCAATTGCTTCAGTAACCTTCAGCATCAAAGGTTGATCCCTTCAGATATAAGATGGAACTGATAGTATATACCCATGACTATCTTACATGCTATTTTGAAAACAGAAGTTCATATCGATGATATCAATTTATATGTTTATATAAGTTTATGGAAGTAATTAATTCTATTCATAGAAAATCATATTTTTTCATGGTGCTACATAAATTGGCCAAGATCATTCTGAATGCCATAAACATTTTTAGATTGTCATAAGTGCTGTGAGATAATGGACTTGGAGCATGGCCACGTGGCCTAATAGTGAGGTTCTGGGGAATACAACTCTACAGGTGAGAGCTAGCAGGGATGCTGTTTGGGGATTTTAATGCACACACATTTCTGTACATCAAGGGCCATCTGCTTCAAGATTGGATCCTTCTTATTTCTCCACCAATAAAATTTTGTGTGTACCGTTCCCAAAATATAACTATCATGACAGACTAAATACCAAATTCTTAGAAGAGGTGTTGTACTGGTCATTGGAAAATTTAAATTCTAGACCTTTCAACCCAAATTCAACTTCTCCAAGGTTGAGTTTCAGAAAATAGGTCTTGGGTGTTAAGTGTCAGGCCAGCCTAAAACCACTCTCTCACACACAGGTGACTAAAGCATATAAACTCTGCCCTTGCAACAGACTGCCTTTCAGAAGGAGAAGCCTGCCAGCCATTAATAGCGTGAGGCACATAGTAAATGCAGCAGAGAAATCATAGACTGGATGATCACATCTGTTTTGATGGAGCAGAGAATGGTGATGAGCAGGAGTTGGCGTTACTAATCACCATCCAGCTTTCATTTAAGCTGTGTCTGGTATACTGAAAAGCACAACATGGTGGACTTATTAATACTATCATGGTTATTATTCCTTGTCATTTTTATTCAGTTTTATGTTTTAATTCACTTGCATGATAGTGACTCATGGTTAGTTTCTTCCAAGTTGTTGACCCACCCTTAATGTGCTATAAATAGTAAGATTACACCCATAACACAAATGGATATGGAATCTGACTATCCTCACCAGGCTTGAGATTCTTTATGATTTTTCCCAGAGTCCTGGAGATCATCTAGATTTTTGTTTTCTTCCACAAGTTGCTATATGTTGTGGCCTGCCTGTTTCTATTTTTAAATTATTGTTAATGCAATGGACATTTCACAGACATTTTGTTTGTATTAAAGTCATATAAATACAACTAAAGTAGATAAATCTTAAATATATACTATGTTTACCTTATGATAAGTGCAAAGTAAAAATAAGAGATGAGAAAGAAGAGATGTGTAGGGCAATATTGTCACGGAGATTTATCTGTGTGTCTGTCTGTCTGTTTAGTTGTCTGTCTATCTATCTATCTATCTATCTATCTATCTATCTATCTATCTATCTATCTATCTATCTATCTATCTATCTATCCATTTTGTTTGTGGAGAAGGCCACATTTGTGATGGCCTTGGTTGGAGGAGGGCAATTTTGTAAGGTAGGTTTATTCCTGCTATCTTGTCAAGGCATGGGATCATCATCTTGGCATTTCTGGTGGCATTCAAGAGTTCTACTTCATATTAACCTGTATTATGTCAAAATCACAAAGAAGTCAGGGAGTACAATATGTTGAATATATTATTAGCTTGAATTAATATATTGAATATATTATTATCACCATTATAGCAACTGGTGAACATTTTTACATACATGAGCCTTTCCCCTAAGAGTGCAGAACCCACCTGTTTCCTGTCACCACATTCTTCAGGCTGAGTCCTACACGTAAGGATCGAGGAATAGATTTAAAGCAAAAAAAAAAAAAATGACTTGTCTTTATACTCAGAGCAAAAGCATCAATCAATTAACAGTAGAGGAAGAAGGCACCATCATAAACAAGGAACAATAACGTTCTTGTATTTTTATTTGTAAATGGGGTGTCTGCTTGGATGTGTTAGCATTCTGCTCTTGGAACTGGACGGGGGGGCATCTGTGGTGGAATGGGGCACCCCTGTGCTCATGTGCACTTTTGGTCACTGAATTACTCAATTCATTCCTTGCTTCACTCTCTTTCAGCTTTACAGCTCGATGGACTTTGGAAGACGATGGCAACTTGTGCACGAGCGCATCACACCCAACAGGTTTTACTGGTAAGCATCTTTGGTACATACAACATCCCTTAGATAAAGACAAAGAATGAGATAACAAAGTGGCCCAAGCAATTCTGGGCACCTTCCACTCTAGGGGGATAATGTCTCTGAGCTCTTTGCTGAGATCATGGACCTGCAGCATTAATTTGTTAGAAGTGCAGAGTCTGAGGCCACATCAGGATTTATGGAATTGGAACACCATTCCTTGGCAATTCTTGTGTGTGTTTACTTTGCAAAGCACTGAGATAGAGAAAGTTCATGACCAGGTGCTCTTGGTCAGAAACCAAGCTCTGCTCACGTTGAAAATGTGCATGTTTTATGGACCTGTGCTGCAAAACATTGTTTGCCAAAGATGCCCTGTAAAAAACCAATTCTATCTAATATGTCTCTTTTCATAGGCATTTCTACAGTCAAGTAAGTTTAGGTCACAACTTTGAAATGCTATGTTTCCAGACTTGTGACTCGTGTTGGGATAGGGAAGACTGAAGGAACTCCAACTGGAGCATCATGCTGTCTTGAAGCCAGTATAGTCTGTTTCTTATATCACTACTGATAGATACTTTTGAAGTCTCTCCATAGGGCATATGTTGTAAAATGTTTCTGTAAGTAAATTCATGTTTTGAAAAGGAAATTAGCCCTTCCTTCTAATCAGAAAGTGTTTTTATTAACTAATGTTCTTTAATCATGTACACTATCTTACCATATTATAGCAAATTCAGTATTTGTCTTATACACTTCCTGATAATTGTGAGATTCTTCAATCTTGCTTACTTCAGCAGAAATAATAGATACAAAAATAGGGATGAGAAAGCCTTGGGCATCATATATAATACATTAAACTATATGCTTAGTTAAAATTATAAAAAAATTAAAGCATTTTAAAGTACTACCTATTTACAACTTATTTCAAATGTCTTATTCCAATTTCCCTTAAAAAGCCACATGGTTGTCATTTATGCCCTACATGTCTGTATAAGTTGGAAATGGTGATGATGGTACTACAGCTACCTTGGACACACGAAGAGTCACACTAACAACCCTACAAGCAAGCAGCTCCTTTTTGTATCCACAAAACTATATCTAGAATTACAGATGTAATTGCCCATGCATAAGCTAGCAATCCACTAAGTCCTACTGTGCACAGTTCAGTGGAGCTAGAAGAGGAAATTGAATTGCTCTTACTCAACACCTGATCTACCCTTTGCTATTTTTGCCTCTTGCAGACCAAGTGTTATTTCATCTGTAACTCTTATTATAACTATTATTTTGTTCGTCTTTTGAACTATTAATCTTTCGCAGTAGACTAAGACAGAAAAAGGAAATATTGGGTCCTCTGATACTGTAGCAGTATATGCTCAGCTGAAATGGACCAATTTCTCAGAATGCCATTATTCAAGGAAAGAGAAAAATAAAATTCCTCTGCTGTTTTTGGAATAAACTTGGTGAGGCAGTTGGTCAAGGAGGGAGAAAGCAGAGCAGATAGCATGATCCACGCCATCATTGCAGAATGGAAGTGAGTGGACAGAGAATGGCATTTTCCTTTCTTTTGCAAAGATCCAGAGAGGAATATTCCAGCTGCTGCCCCTCCACTCCTTTCTTTTGTGGAGTAGACAGAATAAATCCCGAGGTCCTGATAATTGCATTTCCTCCATGCTTCACTCTGTGCTTCTTTCACATCTGCCCCCATGGGGAAATATAAAAGTTCATGTCGGTGCTGGCTGGCCAAGTGATAGCTGAGCGTTTCATTTTTGTAATTATCACTTCTCTTCTTTCTGACGCGTAATTGCTGTGATTATTCTTTTAGGTTTCATAGGAGTCACGGAGGAAGAGTTCATAGTTTTCTGTCTGTTTTTTTTTTCACCGAAGAGAGAATGCAAGGTTATCTAAGGTTTTTAACAACTTGTGTTGAGAGCACATGGTTGGTGTATATGGTAGGCATATCTTCTAACTCTTTGAGAAAATTAGAAGTATGTATTTCTCTTGATGAAAAACAAACTTTGGCTTTAATGTTCTTTATTTAGCCTATGTTTCCCACATGCATGTCATTGGAAGAGTGTTTGTCTTGTTGTTTCATAAAGTCACTGAAAGGGAAAAGTTTTTTAACATAGAAACACTTGACAGTTTCAGATGTGTACTTCAGGTATTTAATTTGTACACTAGATATCTCTACGTATTTGTACTTAAGTCTAGTAAGAATTTTAAGTACTGTATTCATTACCAGTCTTTTGAGGATGACCCCATTAGTCATTCATTGTTTTGCTAGTGCATAAATATGAATTCCATGTATGATGGGGCTGTGTGCTCATGGGAATTTGATAACTGCTCAGTGGATCTATTTAAAGCCCAGATTCCACATGACAAGCACGGTATAATTTTCACCACTCTTCATTAACGTTTTTGTGAAGTGAAAAAATGAAACAAACAAGGAACTGTTCTAAAGCTGTTTTAGGAGAGAGCTTCCGTGTGTGGTATTGAGGATGGTAGAGCACATTGGTGGGAAGAGATATGATAAAGGCAGATATTTAAATAAAAGTTGTGGAAACTTTTAAGTTGTAGCTTTTAGGCATAGGGTAGTAGCATGATACATAAGAAATATTCTCCAAATATTGCTATTTATAGCTTGAACTTGGCTGCGGGGTAGATATTCGTGAATGTGAACTTTATTCATGCCACCTCCAGTTGATGAGGCTTAGGGGGAAATCTGGGGGAAGGGGATACACATTTAATTCCAGAGGTGGTTGCTACCAAAAGTGCTACAGTGGAGATTATTGGAATGGCTGAGGAAGTGCTTTATGAGTTCGGCATTGGCTGAGCCCTCAGTGCTAGTGGAATAGGATACAATATGAGCCATATTACAATATGAAGTACAAAAGCATTCCAAAATAGAAACAGATTATCTAAAAAGGTTATCTAAACAGATTACCAAAAAAGAGGTCACCTAGGAATCTTTTGAGGTAGGATGACCTAGCCTTCAGTCATGCTTCAGGAAGAGAGGCAACTGACTCAAAAGCTCTTTGTTTTCTAGCAATTGTTCCATTCACTTGATACCAGGACATCAGGTGCTCTTCATCAACCCAGATGTGGGGATTTGCAAGAGCGCATAAGAAGAAGTATCTTAAGGCTTCCTCTCTGCTCCTCTTAGCCTCTATGTGAGCAGTTACAGTCAAGTGGGAAGTTTGCCTGTTGGGTTTTCTTTTTCTGTTGCTGAATTCCACTGGGCTGTGAGTGATTCCTATGGAAGATACTGAACAACTGGGCAAATTCTGCAGTAGGCAGATTGTTTTTGTCTTTTCTTTTCTGAGAATCAAAAGACAGCTTTGTCTCTCTGGTCCTGCACTTTCCCTGAGTGTTTACCATCTGTGGACATTTTTTTTTCAATAAGATCACACAAGTACTACTAGCTTTCTTATGTACTCTGTGTACCCGGACTGACCTCCTAGTACCTCTGATTTTTCATAGGACCTCTGTGTATCATCTTGAGGAATGATAAAAGAATATCTCCAGCATGCTCTCTGTGTGTCTCCCTTTATTATCTTATCTCCAGAAATGACAAATGGCAAGACATTCTTCATTGTCACTCTAATAAAAATTTTGACAAATAATTATACCCTGAGATGATAGGGACTTCAACTCTGCTGTATTTGTTTAAGGATATTTGGATTATAACATGGGCTGGTCTTGAGAATTAAGTCCTTTAAGATGTCAGCTGATGTAGACATTCTAGATGATACATATTATGGGATCTCAAAGATTGCTGTTAGATCTGTTCTGATGCCTGATTGCAGGCTAAAGGGTGACTGGTGTGGAAGGACAGATGTGCTGGAATCCATGTCTAAAGTATGTTGCACATTGTTTTATACTACTTTTTTTGTTGGAGGATGCTGCTTGTTTGTTCCCGGCCACTTAGCCCCAAAATAATCACACAGAAACTGTATTAATTAAATCACCGCTTGACCCATTAGCTCTAGCTTTTTATTGGCTAACTCTTACATATTAATTTAACCCATTTCTATTAATATGTGTATTGCCACGTGGTGGTGGCTTACCCGGTAAAGTTCCCAGCATCTGTCTCCTGGGACTCCATCGCTTCTCTCTGACTCTGCCCTTCTTCCTCCCAGCATTCAGCCTAGCTTTCCCTGCCTACCTAAATTCTGCCTTGCTATAGGTCCAAAGCAGTTTCTTTATTAATTAATGGTAATCATAGCACACGGAGGGGATTCCCACATCACTTTTTACCTCTTTCTGAAGACCACCAGGGTCAGTGCGAAAAAGAGGAAATCAAAACAGGCCCTAGTGAAGTATTCCTTAAGGGAGGGAGCAGTGATATGGAAAAAATATATTTCTAGCATTTAAAGCTTGCCCTTCAAATCTTACTGAAATCACAGGGATTTTATTTTTGTTTGTTTGTTTTGGTTTTCTTTACATTCAAACATATGTCAAATAATAATATGAGCTTATTTACAGCTAGTTACTTTCTCCTTGTGGCACACAGCCTTCAGTATGCCTCCATGCAATCATTTGTGCCTTCTGGTATTCTGTCTTTCTCCCCATTCCTAGTGCATGCTAGGTTTAGTGTAGTGACTTTCTAGTGAGCAGACTGTGGCAAAGGTGATGAGACTTTTCTATGGAGATTAGATTACAAGAAGATAGTGATTTTCATCTTGGGCATATCCTCATGTCAGCTTGCTCAGAGCTGTTATTGTTTTGTACTCTGAGGAGGGCTATATGCCAAGGAACTGAAGGATGCTCCACAGCTAGTAAGGAACTGGGTTTTCAGATGGATAGTTCATTGCTAACTAGAAACTGAATGCCACTCTCAGATGTGCAAATGAGCTGGGAAGTGGACTCCTCACCAGGCAAGCCTTCATATGATACAGAAATCCTGGCTGATAGTTTGAGAGAAACTCATGAGAGGTGCTTTGTGTATGATTCCATAATCCTGACCCAGAGAAGCAGTCAACTTAACTTTTCTTTGGGGTTTAGTTGGTGGTAATTTGCTACAGTCGGACAATTGGTTTTTGAGTGTGTATTTTAGGGTATGACCTTAGACTTCTGTTCACATATACTGTTCTTTGTTCATACACTACTTGTGTCTAGCACTATATCCTCTTTGATGTCAAACACAGATGTTGCACTTGGCCAACTGTTTGGTTCTGGTCTTCCCAAATAGAAATATTACTATGTCTGGGTATTCCATTTACCTGACTCTCAGACTCTATGGAGTTTGAAATTTAGTTAACAGACTTAGAACTATGTCCTCAGTGTGAATGAGATTTACTTACTATAGTAACCCTGTTTTCTATCTTCTATTATTTTGCTTTTGACACCATAATTGAAATTTTTCCAATATTTTTATTGTATATACACACACACATTATATAGATGGAGCCATATATACACCTACCCATTCAGAAAAGCGCTAGTTTCAGGTAAAGCACAAGAATCTCATTTATCCATGTTCCAGACACCCATCTTAGTCACATGGTGAAAAATGTAGGAGAATCAGGAAGTGGAGTTAGGGAATAAATGCCTTAAAATAATATGGCAAGAATGAATGCTTATACCTACCATCTAAATTTAAACTCTGCCAATTTCATTGTTCTAGAACAGTGGGTCAAATATCAAATATTTACATTATGATTCATAACAGTAGCAGAATTACAGTTAGGAATTAGCAGTGAAATAATTTTCTGGTTGAGAATCATCACAACATGAGGAACTTTATTAAAGGTACACATTATTAGGAAGGTTGAGAACCACTGCTCTAGAACATAGCCTGTATCTTGCTTTGAAACCAGTCTCTTTCTATTCAGCTAAGAATTTATCTTGGGTGTAGATTATGATCCTGAAGAAAAAAATGCTGAGTTATTCTTAAGATATTAATGCATTATCCCCAACAGAGACAGAGTTAGGAATGGGCAGAAAGCCTTGAGATTGTTTCCTGGAAAATCAAGATCTTTTCAAGCAAAGTTAACATTATAGGCTGAATTTTGGATGCTGTCTCCAAATGTGCATCCACGATTTTGCAAACATAGTCATTTGCAATCTCAAGTAATGGGATTTAGGCATCGACCTGATATAAGGGATCAGATTTAGAGGCCCTTTGCAAAGCAGGGTATGCCACAAATAATATTTAATTCAGCTCTCCCTTACATATTTAAAATGGTGCAGCAATTTAAAAATACATTATATTCAAAATAATACATGCAAGGTCAGGAAAGGAGATATGAAAGCTCAGCTTGGAAGCAGAAACTGGGTTTTGCTTGGCTGATGGAGGCCACCCATGCTGTGTGGGTGCTGCAATCTTAGAAACTGAACAAAATGCTCTGTTCAAAAGATAGCCATGTCATCAGCTAGTGCCCTGAGGACCAGAATAGCAATGCCCCCGAGTAGAGTAAGGCCTCCGAGGACTGTAATTTCCCTGGAGCCACACAGCTTACACAGTGTTCGCAGGCTACATGGAGAAGCTGAAAACACAGATGGCGATGAATTTTTTGACACTTCCATGGGTAGGGAACAGGTCCAGGAGGAATTTATCGAAAGAAGAGGAAGATGTGGAGCTGAGCCTGTCAATCACAATAAAACAAACCAAAGGCATGGGCACTGTTTACACTGCAGGCCATGTATCAGGTTGTAGATAGGGAAACTGCCCCTCTTCTTATTAAGGAAATCTGAGTGCTTAATCCCACTTGGTCTAGAGCCATGCGTTAGTCAGACAACCCTAACAATGCGTTATAGACTGTGAGTCTTAAACAGCAAACATTCATTTCTTTCTTGTACAATTCTAGAAGCTGAAGTCTCCAGTCAGAGTACCAACACGGTTGTCTTTAGTAGGGACACCCTAGCTCACAGTGAGGCACCTTCTCTAAGTTTCTTCAGTGTGCACTGATAACTCATTTTCTAAGTGAACTTATTGCTTCTTGAGGGTCCCACCCTTCAAATATAATTGCCTCTCCAAGTCCCATCTGTAAATACCATCACTCAAGGGATAAGAATTCAGTATAGGGATTCTGGTGACACAATTTAGTTCACAGTTGGGTATAGAGCAGGAAAGAACTCAGAAAGGAATGAGAGAATTCTACAGGAAGATCTGTTAGGAAAATCTCTGTAGCAGGAGTGGGTGTGGCCTGTAGAACATGAAGAGGAAATGCCAGACCTAGGTACACACATTTTAAAAACACAAATGCGCTGCTCTAGTAAACTCTAGCTTTTCTGGTTGTAGATGTAATAAAGCTTTTGCAGACATCCAGGTAAATGTCCCACAAATACTTAGGAAAAAAATTATTTATTACTCCTAACCCTTTCCTCCTACACTGTAATATAGATTTAAATGTATATTTAATTTTTCCAGAGTTGTGATAATGCTGTTTATAAAAATTTTTATCTTGTTAGAGTGAAATTGAATATTTTTCTGTACAGCCCTCTGATCTTTCTAAATGTAATTCAAAATATGCATTGTATTTAATTGATGGCTATATAATAATTTAATAATTCTTTGTCATTATATTGATCTTGCTTCTTCAGTTTTACCCTTAAAGAAATCATTACAATGTTTTGAAACCTCAAAGTAATTATCCCAGCATTTATTATCATTTTTCATGATGGATTATTAAAACAATATAGGCAAATATTAGTACACCATATTCTTCTACAGGAAGTTTGGGCCAATTTTTACCCTAATGAAAACATTGTTTTATTGCTTCTTATGTAAATTAATTTTTAAAGTAATTAAATTTAATATGCAGAAATGGATTCCTTTGTTTTACTTTGCATTTCCTCTCAGACTGGTGAGTTTGTGCTTAAGTCATGTATTTCTTATCTGCTGTAGTGTCTATGTGATCGTCTCTTCTAGCTCTTTCTTTAACTTGGGTTCTGTCCATGCATGCTCTTCCCTTCCCTTTGACTTTTGCCCTGAATTTGTCCTTCAGTTGTTCATTGTTTCATGATTTTTAACATTTTTTTTACTTGAAAAATGTCTTGTCCTTAAATCTTTTCATTTCTTCCATTAAAGTGTCTCCTATTACTTTACTTTTAGGTAGTGCTTTGACCTATGATCTCAGAAGTATTAATTGGTATTATTTTTAAATCTGATACTATTGTTAAATAGTAAAAATATTATAGTATGTGTTGGAGAATACATGACATAAATAGGCAGAGCCATCTACATTATGGTTTGGAAAGTGACTACTAACCATTAAGTATTTTATCCTATAACAATGCAATATTTTAATAAATGGCCAGGTTAATGTACATTTTAACAAAATTATAGCATATTAATTTTGTTAAGTAAAATAAAATAAAGTCTAAGAAACATTTTCCCAATTAATTACGTGCTCATATATTAGGCCATTTTTCCTCTGATAGTGTATTATAGGGGAAACTACTGCCAGAGATCAGACTTTTGAAGATGGTGACATTTTTTCACCTGTGCCCTTAGGCCAAACTGTGCTCTAATTAGTAACTCTATTTAGTTACTGTTTATGATGAATACAGTTTTTCTTTGGGTGGGTCTTTCCCAAAAATCATAACAATATAAGAATAGAACCCTAATTATTTTTCTTGCATGAAAGCAGAAAATATTTTAATTTTGAAATAAATATCTGGTTATAATTTGGAAGTTAATTAGAAAATTCAAAAAGAAATGTTATATTTTTATAATCAAGAGATTTTTTAAATAATCATTTTGTTTTAGAGATTATAATATAATTAGATTACTTACCCCTCTCTTTTCCTCCCTCACAAACTTTCTCATGTACCCCCATTTATTATCATTCAAATTCATGTTCTCTTTTTCTTTAATTGTTCCATACATGTGTGCACATGAATATGAGTGTGTGTGTCATAAGAATTAAATAAAAGTTAATAATAAAATAGCAAATTATAAGAGGTCAATTGAAAGAAATTATTATCCTCATTAATTTAGTAGTTAGTGACACTAAGAATATCTTTGAAACTAAGTAAGTTAGGTTCATCTGCATAGGCATTTTATCCTTTCAGATCCTATGGTTCAATATTTTGGATCTGGTTTTCCAGTAATCAGCAGCCAGCTTATTATTATGCTTGTATAACTGCTATTTTCTGAGAAAAGCGTTTTCAACTTGATAACAATAATAAAATTGAAAAGATTGCAAGCTGAAGGTCATGTTTGTCAGATCATCTGTGCTTCAGCAGGAAGGACAGAACCTCAGGAGTTGACAAGGATGGTTTCCAACTATGGAACACAAAAGGGTATAAATGGAACTATTAAGATTACTTAAGGGATGGCTGGAGAGATGGCTCAGTGGTTAAGAGCATTGCCTGCTCTTCCAAAGGTCCTGAGTTCAATTCACAGCAACCACATGGTGGCTCACAGCCATCTGAAATGAGATCTGATGCCCTCTTCTGGCCTGCAGGCAGACACACAGACATAATATTATATAGATAATAAATAAATAAATATTAAAAAAAATTATATTTCTAAAAAAAGATTACTTAAGGGATGAAAGACTCAGGTTAGCCTGGTATGATAAGCAAGGGCAGCTTTGGGGAGATATGCAGAAGGAGGAGCCGCTTGTTTGTCCTGGCTGCTCACCTGACTTAACCCCGAAATAACCACACAGAAACTGTATTAATTAAATCACTGCTTGGCCCATTAGCTCTAACTTCTTATTGGCTAACTCTTACATCTTGGTTTAACCCATTTTTGTTAATCTGTGTATATGGCATTGGCTTACCAGCTAATTTTCAGCAGCATGTCTTACTCTGGCAGCAGATCCATGGCATCTCCTCACTCTGCTTTCATCTTCCCAGAATTCAGTTCTGTCTTCTCTGCCTACCTAAGTTCTGTCCTATCAGGCTAAGGAAGTTTCTTTTTTCATTAGCCAATACAAGCAACACACAGAGGGGACTCCCACATCAGAGATAGGACTGAAAACCCTGAATAGTGTGTTGGATTGTCCAGTAAGAACAAGAGTGCAATTGGAACAAAGCTGAAGTCATAGAGTGTTTGAATAAAGCTGTTTGAATGTGAAGTATTCCCTATAGACTTTTGTATTTGAATAGCTGGGCTGTGAATGTTTTGGGGACTATGGTCTAACTAGTAGAAATGGGTTTTGGGGAATGGGATTTCAAGATAATAACATTTTTTTGGTTCTTGAAACAAGCCGTGTTTCAAGCTCCCAACTCCAATCACCATGCCTCTGACTGCTATAATATGTAACCTGCCTTCATGGACTATGTCCCCTGAAACTTTGAACCAAGAAAAAATATTGTATCTCCCCAGAATTACTTCTTTTACATAATTTGTTAGTGAGACCAGGAAAGTGACTACTTTGGAAAACAGTTTGTAGACTCACTGGCAAAGGGCTTCTTACCTTCTGTAATTAGAACATTTTGAGATAGATAATTTTCTTATGCATTAGATATACTTAGCTAGATCCCCCAGTGATGACAACCTTATTATGCCTGAATTCATTGCCAAATATTCTCTAAAAGGAAAGATACTCTGTTCTCTCCCAGCTACTTCCTGAAGAATCATTTTTGTTAGGGAAAAAAGAGTTAATATTGAGGGACATTGAGAAATAAAGCTGAGAAAGTAGACCAACTATGAACTGTGCTGTTCCTTAAATGCTAGAGAATGCTATGTAATTGCTTCCCTGTTAATGAAGAACATTCATGTCTGGTGCAGAGGAATGACATGCCATTCATATTTTATGAAGATCTATTAGTATTTGATTCTTGCTGGTGATGGTCACATGTGTTTTCTGTGAAACTCTGTCGATGGAAGATGCTAATTTTTTTCTCATGATAGATATTAATCTTCTAAGACTTTCTGACCCCAAGTTCCATTCACTTTTATACAATTGTAAACTTCACAAGTATTCATTTGAGGTTGGGCAGGTGGCTCAGTGGGTAAAACACTTGCAATATAAACATGAGGGTGTGAATTTTGATCTCTAGAACACATATGACCTGGATACATCTCTAAGATCACAGAGCTCTGTGGCAAGGGGGCAAGTGGGAATTTTGTAGTTCCCCTTCTGTCTCTCTCTCACACACACATTGTTAAAGGAAATAAATGATAAATTTAAAAAATACAGCTCATGCATATTTACTGAAAAGGATACATTTTTGTCCTTATTGATACACTAACATTAAAGAATTTTATTAAACACAATCATTTTAACGCAGCACTTTGATTATTTTGTCTTCTAGTTTTATACACCTGAAAATAAGTTCTCTGCAAATTATAGTTAAGAATGCCTCATTATTATGCCTTTTTTAAAAGTTATACTTAAACCAAAACAGTTTTATGCATACATGGTATTCATGCAGATGATTTGGGTGGTGGCAGAATAGTCCACTGAATTGATACATTCCTGTTCTTATGGAAGGATTATGTAGAGTTTGGGGTGGAAAGGACCCTGGGAGATTATCTGCTCTAATGATTTCTCCAACAGTGCTCTTGGAAGCTTTCTCCAGGGCCTGATAAATTGTCCTTAAGACAACATGAGGCTCAGAGAAGCCTGTGGGGTATGCAATGAATATGTCCTTAGCCCCATTTTTTCTTCAGCCAGAACTACTCAGATTCTTAATTTGTTTATGCATAAGATTTCTTTTAAAATCAGAAGACTATTCATTAAAGAAGCAGAGGAAGTGGAGGTGTCTGGAAGAAGTTGGGGAAGAGGGGTGAGGAATTTCAAAATATACTTTGAGAAATTCACAAAGAACTAATAAAATGAGGTATATAAAAAGAAGCAGATGAAAAGTTTGGAAAACACATGCATTTTCATTGCTTTCTTTTTCCATTCTGTGGAAGGCACATATGAGTTGGACACTCTTCATATTTCCTCCTTAGTGTTCCTTATACCACTCTGAAATGTCTCGGTGTAAATTTTTGCCAGACACAATTCACTGGGAGGTTGATGTCAGGCTAGTACCTGAGACCTGTGGCTCTCTCAATGGACCACTGTGATTTGGCAACACCATCTGTCCATAATACCATGGACATGATTTTGGAAAATTGAGCTCTAATCAGTAAGGCTAAGGCAGGAGAGGGTGAGAGGCTGTGGAGGTGGGAATGGTGGTCCATAGCACAGTGGTCACTCAGCAACTCTAGTTTGTCTTGTTCAGAAGAGGACTCCTGAATAAGGAGAATCCCTTGAGCAGTTACACATTTTCTTCTATTAACATACTGCTCTCCAATCACAATACTTTTCTTCTTCTCTACGTATTTGTGTATCTGTGAGTCTAGCAACTCAGAAGCTTTGCCATCTTGTTTACCTTTTTCAAGAAACCCACGGTACTGCTCCTCAAACCAGGAAATATTCTTTATCTTTGGGCATCTCCTCCTCATCTGCTCTTTAGAAAGACAACATGAATTAATGATTAAGGACCTTCCCTGTCTTTTCCATTTCCCTGCAGACGGGTCCTGTCATAGCCAGGCGTTCTCCAACCTTTAACTTAACAGGATTGCAGAAAGCTGTCAAGTAATTTGTGTAGTGCTGTTACAAGGAGGCAGAGAGAAGGGAGAGCGAGCATCCCCATGGGGACCCTTGCTCTGCCCACTCAGCAGTTTGGATAGACGCATAGAGATGGAAACATTGAAAAGGTCAGACCTGTAACCAGTGTGATCTATAAAAAGGCAACAACATATGCGGTAATTGCTAAAGAGTAGACCTAAGGCACTGGGTTTTTTTTTTTTTTAAGTGGGATGGCCATGAACTTTTTGAAGCAGTTCTCAGAATGGGAGATCCTACTTTATACATCTCTTAATATAGCTATTGTCATTTGGTAAGTGCCATTTAAAAAAGTAACAGTAAAATACAGCTGTCCCTCAGAATCATGGATCTAATGATCTTGTACATAAAATTATAATGCTTACCTATAACATCTTTACTAATATTTTAAATAATTTCTAGATTCCTTCTCATTCCTAGGATAATATAAACACTATGCAAATCATTGTACTATATTGTCCTAGAGAATAATGATGACAAGACTAAGACCTAATCAGTACAGATGCAGTTTTCGCTTGCATCTTATCAGTATCTCCTTGCTCGAGTCTCTGAATGCAGAACAGGTGGAAGTGGATGGATAACTGTTGAGAAAAAAAAATAGAGTAATGCCTCTCCACTGTCCTAGAAGAGATTGAAAATATATGTTTTATCAATGGGAAGAAACATTTCCTTCTTTCTTTTCGGAGTCTTTAATTTTGATTTCAATATATTTATTAAGATTTTTTTTTCAGAACTGAGTGAAACTCAAATTATCAGCTCAAATCCATGGCCCCTGAGTGTAGCAAAAAGAACACTTGATTAATTGCCAAGGCTTCTTGTTTCTCCTCATTTTACCTTTGCCACTCAGATGCTCAAAGATTCCTCTGGCTTTCTGAAGTCCCATTTATAGCTTAGGAGGCCTATGGAAGCTGGCAGACACCCAGCCCTCTGCGCTCATCCCGAGACTCTCTTACCCATTGCCTGGTTGTTGATCTTTTGTCTGGTGGCGGTGGTAGAAATCTCTTCCATCCCTTCAACGGTTGCCAGCAACCTGTTTATCAATAGTGTTCGATATACTACAGGGAGAGCCTGTAGTATACTGACGTGAATTGCCTGTGGAAGTGCAGATTATTGAGCCCTGCCCAGAGATTCCAATTCTCGATGATTAGACATGGGCTTCAGGAATTGAGGCCCTGTTCCTTAACAGATTTAATTTGGACAGCCAGAGAAGGTGGCTAGAAGGTCATTTTGAAAACCAGGAAAACAGATCTGTCAGGTGTTCCTGCTTGCTTAGTACAAACCAACTCTCATGATTATAATCTCTTTCCTTTCTGGAAGCTCCTGAAATCTATAGTGAAAGATTGTTTTTCTTTCCCAAGCCAATGAAGACATTGTCACCTCCAGGCAATTTGTAAAACTGCATATACTCCTGCCAAATGAGATAACATATGTAAGTGTGCTCTGAAAGTTTCAGAGGATTATTAAAATGCCTTGTATCAATAAAATATAAGTCATTATTAAAAGAAAGTTTGTAGTTGTTTTGAACCCCATGGCATGAATAAGGTTACTGATTTCCTCTTGATGTTTAGAAGTAGTTACCAGGGAATTCCATATAAGAAGCAGTTTTGAGTTCCCACCCTGAAAAGTGCATATATACAAAGGACTAAGACAAACAGAGGATCTTGTAGATGGGTTGATGCTCCAGTCTCCAACTCACATTGAAGTTATTCAGCCCACTGCCATGTAACTTTATGATGTCTTCCCATTACACAGTGGGATGTAGTCACTTCCTGTTGCTGGGTATTAGTTAAAGATGTGTTACATTCATTTATGCTGGGGAATATCTGTTTGAGTTTGCAAAGAGGTGTTGCATTCTTTCATGTTGGCTTTGTTTAACTATATGAAGCTGTGTTTCTTTGCCTATTTAAAGCATGTGATTGGTCTAATAAAGACCTGAATGGCCAATAGCAAGGCAGGGAGAAAAGAATAGGTGGGCTGAGTGCAGAGAAGAACATAAGGACAGAGAGCAAGAGAAGGAGAGAGGACGCCAGGGTCTATCCTTCGCTACATAGCAAGCCATGGAGTAACAAGTAAAGAAAGGTATACAGAATAGAGAAAGATAAAAGCCCAAAGGCAAAGGATAGATGGGATAATTTAAGAAAAACTGACTAGAAATAAGCAAAGCTAAGGCTGAGCATTCATAAAAAAGAATAAGTGTCTGTTTGATTATCTGGGAGCTGGGTGGCAGTCCCCTCAAAGAGTAAGAGTAGAGAAAATTCAACAATAACTTCCTTTATCCCCTAGCTTAGGATTCATCCATGTGACTTTCTTTGGATAAGTTTAGTAAATGTGAGAGTTGAGAATATCTCTTGTCTAGACCATTGTAGCTGTGACTGCCTCCTTTGAGGCTCCATAGTAAATTCATAGAGCATAATTACGCTTTTGCCATTGTGAAAGTCAAGCTCTGCTACGCTCAGGGAATGAAGAAGAACACCCCATCGTGCTCAGTCTAAAGAAGCCAACCCCTTGGCTGACTCTTTGATGCGATAGTTAGGAAAATCACTAATGGTTGCCTTAAATCACTGCATGTTTGAGAGATTTAGTATGCAGCAGAAACTCTACAGATAGTGTGGTAGGACAGAGGAGTTGAGACAAGTGGGCAGATCTTAGGGGAAAAGGATGGTCAGTTTTGAGAACAAGGAACAACCTGAGAAAGCAAGGCCAGGGAAGGTAGGTTTAAAATGGTAGTTAGGCAGAACTGGCCTTTGAAAGGAGACCCGGAAGATGGTTTTAGTTTCTAGGGACCGTCCGTGAGTGCTTGTGGGTTCTCGGATGTGATGGGGAGTGGAGGAAGAAGGAGAGCTGCAGAAAGGGAATGCACAGGATGCATTCAGGAAACTGTTAGCTCATCAGTCCCTTAGGAAGCTCAGGGTGAATTACTAGGAAATAGAAAGCTAATTAAGGCTGGGGAAGATTAATATGATAACCCTGGGGTTTTCAGGGTCACACTGAAGATTCCTGTTAAGGTGTGGACCACTAAGGGATTTTCTGCTCCAGCATGGACCATGCTCAGTACTGACCTTTTTCAGCAATTCATTCTTACAGCAGGAGGAAAGGCAAATCTCAGAAGGAAAAGTTGGGAGCAGCAGGTGGCCAGCACAGAGGCCTATAGCCTGGGGTGATGGATTCTTGAAAGAGAAACGGACTCTCCATGAAATTCTAGAAAATGCACTCTGCAATTATAAATGTTCAAGGATCTCTTCCTACAGAACATAAGATAAGTTTGATTCCTCCTCTGATCCCAGAATGATGTTTCTCACAAACGGATAAAAGGTAGACACTTGAGTTCTCCTGGGAATTAAGTCAGCAAGGCAAGGTGACCACAGATTTATATAGACTTGACAGATAAATTTTTAAACAAAGGCTCAAACTCAGCACACTGTTTACACGGTTCTTGGAAAGTGTGCTTTGGACCGAGGCGTAATTTTCTCCAGTGCAAGAATGCACTTTGGAAAGTTCCCTGAGTGTATTTTTCTCTGTGTGCTTTGGGGGTTGGAGGGAGTACCCTAGTCATGTTCTTTTGGCAAATAGACTTTGGAACAGAAAGTAGTATGTACAAGGGATTTCCTGAGGCCCTCATGGGAATGACTGTATATTTGAGGGCCAAGGAGAGCACACTGGATAGAAGGAGAAATCGGCTCTTTTGAAGGAGTAACAGTGGGCCTCATGGAAGCTTGTTTTTGAACTCATCCTCCGGAGACATCTGGCCTTGAACTAAGGGCTTAGGTCTTTGTATTTCTGCACAACTCTATAATACCATGTGGGAAACCACTATGGGAGGAGTGTGACTTTACTGACTCAGTGGCAGCCACTGCAGAAGCGTCTCAGAGCCTGATCAGGCACCCTCATATCAACCCTGAGCAGTGAATGTCTGGAACACAGGGAGATACGTATAACATTATGGTACTTACCAAAGGCTTATATTGTATTAAACACTGTGCTCCTTCCATTAAAGACATTACTGACATCATCTTCTCCCGACACAGGTGTGCAGAATGATGTAGTGGCCCAGTGAATGGGGTCGGCCACTGATTGTCCAGGTTTGAGTCATTGTACTGCCCGGTGAGCCTGGGCACCCCACGGCCTCTGTTTCTTCATTTATAAAATGAAGATGTCAATAATAATTTATCTTGCAGGGATGTGGCGTTATACAGACTAGAAACTAGCAAGACTGGCTTATGAAGTGGAAAATAGTGGACTGGTCTTTTTCACCTCAAAAGTTTTGTTGTCAGTATTAATCAGTAGTGTTTGGGGATGCTTGACCAGACCAGTGTGATGTCATGAGAGATCAGAGGCAGAAAGCGGTGGTAGACAGGAAGATAATGGCAGGAGGGGACAGAGGCTGACAAGCTCACAGGGTTTATATGCCCTCCCCAGCAAGGGTTAATGTTCTAGAAGGAACGAAAACTTAACCAGTCAAAACATCATTTTTTGGGTACTGGAACCATCACTGTAGGCACTCTAGGAAAGCCCAATGTTTTTGTTCTTACTCCATTCCATGCCATAGATTGTACTTATTTAAGTTCTTTCATTCAACCCCACTACTGTGCCAGGCCCCCATGAGGCACTTTTTGATAGAAGTGACAGTCTTCTAGGCTCAGAAACCCACCTTGCTTCTGTGAAGAGGCTTGTCACCTGAGGACATGAGTTTTTTAACTGGGAAGTGAGTGAAACCAGAAAGAAGCAGCAGCCTGGGAGGTCGCAGTAGAAGCGCCTGCTGCTGGATGCCATTAATCACTAATTGCTAAATGATTTTATTATATGGCAGTCATAAAAGATCACTTGAGGTTTTACAGCCAGTTCTAGCTTTAAGAAAACAATTCCTTATGTCAAAATGACTATTAAATTAAGTGATTCCGCATTAAACATCCCGTGGACTCAGATGATTGATGAGACCGCGAGAAGAATAGATCCTTTCTTTCCAACTGCTCACAGGAAATCCACAGCCATTTTTCCAAAAGACATTGACCTTGGCAACTGAGGTATGGTGGCTTCTAAGAGACACCTGGGTGTTTAGAGTTGGGAGTCTGGGGAAAATGGGCTCTCTACCCTTGTTTTACAGATAAGGAAACCGAGGCCCAGAGATACAAAGGGCTTCATCAGGAATCACTATGCCCGTCCTGTCATATTGTTCTCACTAGTAATTATATGTTTCCACCATCTCCAGACGTCTTTTCTGCCTGGGTTTCATAGAAGGCAAATCAAGCCTTGGAAAACTCTGGCTTATAGCTGACAGCTCTGAGATAAGGGGCGGTGCTTTGCAGTTTCATTCACCCAGTTGTGTCCACTGTCCACACGTTGCTTCCTCGTGTGCCAAATGGAGGCAGACCCAGGAACTTGACCGATATGTTTTGACTTCACAATATTTTTCCACTGGAGAACTGTGGTGGTAGCAAATGCCCCAGCCATGGTCTCTTCCTTCAGAGAACTTAGAGTCAGTCTAGGAGACCTCATCTTCAGGTGTCCAGTGCCCAGGGTATACCCACATGACACAGACAGTCGGAAGCCTCTCATGTTAGTGTCTCCATTGGCACAGTGAGACCTCACTAAGTCAGCAGGAGGTGATACAAGGAGCAGAGACTGAAGGTTCAGAGTCAGAAATGAGCATTATCATTTGGAAGCGATGAGGAGCGGGAGATTCCCTATGGGCAGGTGAGGGACTGTCTGATTGTGAGTGTGCTACTTTTCCACTCGTTAGGTCTTTTAAAAGAACACGTACACTGCCAACCTACTAGAAGCTAGGTACTCTAGGAGACAATGGCACACAATGGTAGACAAAGCAAACATAGCCTTTCCCTGCTTTTAACACTTACAGCATAGCATTCAAATCAGCGCCATTGTGAGACAAGTAGCAATGTAATTACCAATGTGATTGCAGCAACTTAAGCTTATTAATGCTTGCCTATATTGCATGTAAAATGAAGAGCTCCAGTACACTGTAATACTGCCTTCATGGTAACTGATCTGGGATAGAGGGGTCCTCCTCATGGGCAGTTCACCTCACAATTTGTGTGAGTGCAATAGTTGGAGCTGGCATTTGTAGCTTTGGGTTCTGACCTAACTTCCCTACTGTGAGACCAACTGTGGTCCTTGCTCTCTTCCTGTGCACGCAGTTGCCTTGCCTGAAGAATGGGAAATAGGAACAAGGACTGGCCCCATTTGCAAAGCCATCTAGTCATCAGGGAACCAGGGAGCCGGCACTGCCCAACACCCGGCCACTCATCTCTGATATGAATGTAGATAATCATATCTATTGTGTTTAGAAACTCACATATCAGTTTGGAGGACTGCCCTATTTTATTATTGCATCCGTAAAAAGTAGGGAGATGAGAAAATTAATTCATCACACGTGGGTTTGAAAACCAGTTTTAGACTGGGGGTACAACTGGGCTGGCTGGAGCTCTTTCCTGGCATGCGCAAAGCCTTGAGCTGGGTAACCAGCACAGAAGAATCAAAAAAGAAAGAGCAAAGTTAACCATAAAGACAGCTGTGCAAAATGATTTCTGCGAGCCTTTCCCTGCTATGTGCTTTTAGTCCTACTGGCATGCTGTGCATTCTTCTAAGATGCAAGCTGGGAAATACTCAGTATGTGTTCCACAGCTGGGAGTTGAGTGTTTACCAAGGAGAAGATGCTTTTCTAGAAAGAACTCTAGATGTTTGTTAGCCTTAATCTATGAAGTAGAAGTGGTCGCAATAATAAAAGAACTATACGTTGCTAATTCTAAAAGAACCGTAGCTGCTCTTTTTGCTGTCCTGATCGCCTGGACAAAAAGAAATGCTCAGACATGACTCAGACAGAGCATCCTTGTGGGAAAAAGAGAGAGAGATAGATAGAAAGAAAAATCCAATAACTCCAAATGACCAAATACATATTATTTGATGTTTGTTCTTTCTTAATCCATTTCACTCCCATCAAATTGCTCAAAAGCTACTTTGATTTATAAATGGAATTTAGGAAGTTAGGAAACTGAAAAATAAACAATTTAAACTTTGAAAGATTGCTCCCGGGAAGCAGAGCAAAGGTACTTAAAGGATTTCCATTTCCTAAGACCCTAGAAACGCAATGGATTGGAGTGCTCTGTTTAACTGCTGTTATGGACGGCCCCCTGGGTAAACTTTACGCTTTATAAAAAGCCAATACTCAGAAAGGGTTTTGTAAAAATAATATTCATTCACAGATTCATCCAGTGGAACAATCCACAGCTGACATTTTGTGACCATGTTGCATGAAGGACATGTGTGAACAGTAACAAGTGACCCCCCTTCTGGTGCCAGCGCCACTGAAACTTTTGCTCTTGAGTATCTATATTGTTGAGTCTTTCTCCAGTGTTCCAGGTAGGAAGCTTTGGCTGTAGACAATCTTGCTAGAACTAGCAGACTTGAGGATCTGGAAATGAATGAAAGGTGGTCTGAGGGTATGTTAGCCTTTCCTTACTGTCTGTCATGCCTGTGCTAGACACTTGCTGCATGCAGTGACACTCTGGAAGAAACAATTGTGATAGACCAACACCTGTCACCATCATCTTGATTAGCCAAATAGCCTTTGCCCAGCTGTCTAATATGAGCCCCCTGGTTGACTTCCCCTCTGTTGTCTTATATGGTCTGCTTCTAGTCTTTGCCATAACTTTGCTTCTTTCCCAGAACCCCACTTTCCCCTGCCTCTTCCCTTTCAGCAGTAATGGAACCTCCCATCTCACAGAGGAAACAGACGACAGTTTGTGTGCTTGGTTTTGCTTTCTTCTTCATCCCCCTGGCTCACTCACCTTCTTTGTATTTCTCTGTTGTGTTGAAAGAATACCTTTATGATCTTGTGAGCTTCAATTTCAGTTGATCCTGTCTCTTTTTACCTCCTAGGAGTCACTTCATCATCTCTTAATCCCACCTGTTTGTCTGTCTCCTATCTATCTCTCTATCTGTCTGTCTATCTATCTATCTATCTATCTATCTATCTATCTATCTATCTATCTATCTATCTATCTATCATCTATCTATCTATCTATCTATCATCTATCTGTCTGTCTCTACATACAATCTACTTATCATCTCAATTTCAAAACATCAAGGTGTCTGCAACAGACACAATTTCATCTGCCAACTAGAATTTTAAGAAGCAAAACTGCTTTTCTAAGTGTCACTCCTATTCGTTACCACCTCTTTGCCACTGAATTATATGAAATTACCTATAATGGATATGCTTCCGTACCTTTGAACCACTACCACCGTTGAACTCACCATGGTCTGGCTGTTGCACATGACATATACCCTTGACCATGATCCAATCTGATTCCCAGATGTTGTGCTCACTTCTCATTCCTCACCCACCTAATTTCACTGGTTGCTAGCACTGTTTTTGCCTCTTTTCAAATCCTGGGTCCTATCTGGACCTCTGTGATTTTCTTCTGTCATTTTAAAAAAAAATCTCTGCAATTTGTTTGCTGAAGCCTTCATTGGTTTTCTTTGATTAGGAGAGACTCTAAATGTGTGTGTTTCCCAGGATTTTTTTTTTATCATGTCTTCTTTGTTTGAAAAAGGACGTTTTCCTAATAAACCACACTCATTCTCACCACTAAATAGCGTTCCTCTACAGGTTTCTGAGTCATGTGCTCTGCCCCCCCCTCACACACACACATACACACACACCCCTCCAAAACCCTATTCAATATATTTACCCTGTTATTACTCAAGAAGTGCCAGGTAGCTGCCCTGTGATGTGTCTTAGATACCTCCAAACCTGTGCCATCATTAATAAGACACATTGCCATTCCCCAACTATATAAAAACAGCATCCTCTCTTTTCCTTTTCTTGGTTAAATGGTTTCCAGAGATTTCTCAGATTGTCTTTTTTTGTTTGTTTGTTTGTTTTGGTCTCCCTATTTCAAATCAGCCTGGATGGCACTCATGTAGTCTACCAGTTTCAGTTTCCTGGACCCTTGATGCCCATCCTAAATTTATTATTCCTGCAAAAGCCTTATTCCAGACTCACCTTCTCCATCCTTGATTGCACTTCCTCAAGCCCAATCCAGACCTTTTGTCTGTGTCTGCTTCCCACACCTTTCCACCCTGTTTTCCTACCACCCAAAGCAGCTTTTTCTGTTTCCTTATTCATTTCTAAAACTCAGTTTGAAAGAGGTCAACCTTTGGTTAAAAATTTACACTGCTCACAGCAAGAGAAAACTATCAAAATTTTAAAATAGATAGTCTAATGACACACCAGTGAGTCATGACTGCTTGTGAAGTGTGTCATGAAAATTGTGTGCCAGTACTCATGAACTTACATTGATGCTTTCACCTTTAAAATGCATTTTGCAGATTTGAGGCAATTCAAGGTTGTCAAAAATTATGTCATTCTTACACGTCTGCATTTCTAAATGAGTGGAAATCAATGCAATGGCCACGAATGGGTCTCCAGCTTCCCCTGGTCTCCCCTACTGACCACAGTGAGATCTGGTGAATATGAGCCATTGCTCATATTTCAGTAAAGATTCTGTGAGATTTTGCTCAGACTCAACTATCTGTGTTTTTGAGGTGTGTGTGTGTGCATGGTATGTGTGTAGTATGCATACTTGATAGTGAGAATGTGTATACTCATGTGTACAGATGTGCATGCATATGAGTACATAGTCCTAGGGAGCCCCAAGGTAGATCTTGGGTTTCTTTTCTGATCCTATCAAACTGTGCTTTTTAACATAAGACCTCTTACTAAACCTGAAGCTCATCTCTTACCTAGGCTTTCTGGCCAATAAGCTTCAAGGATTTTTCTCCCTCTTTTGCCCTCATCTCTAGGGTTACAGGATCACATTACTACTATCTGGCTTTTAAAAAAATTACTATTAAAAACAAAAACAGGGGTTCTGGGGATTTGAACTCAGCTTTGTATATGTCAGTCAACAGCCCAGGGTCATCTTAAATGGAATAGTGTCTAGCATGGATTTTTCAGGGAGTCACAGCTGAAAAATACTACCCCCCAAATAGATTTACAACCCCTTTTTGGTGAAATGGACATCTTCTAATGCCAGATTCCTGAAGCAGCATCTCAAACTCACAGACATCTACTGAGCCTCTTGTCTTCAGTGATGTTCTGCACTTGCCACACGCATTGAGACTGTCCATCACCAGGACCTCAGTCAGGCTTCTCCTTGACAGGGTAGGGCTGCAAGGGCATCGTGCAATTTGGGATAATTCCAGAAAACCAGGTTATTATCTTTTAAGTTGTGCAAAACAAACAAACAAAAAACCCCTACAAACTTTATCTTTGAAATTCCCAGGATCCCTTCTCATACATTTTAGAGGGCTAAGAGCAAGTTCAAGGAGACAGACACCCCATTGCCCAAACCTATTAAGTCTCTAGTATTGTGAGCAGATTTTCTGAACTGGATTGCCTAATACTGATAACAATGATACCTGCCTTAAAGAGCAGCTGTGAGGATTCCATCCTAAAACTAACTGTGCCTGGGGGACCTCTGCAGCCTTTCCGTGAGCTGAGCTAAGTCTCAGCTCCTTCAGGCGATACATGACCCTGCTGTGCTCAGCTGGGGTTGACTTCACTTTGCAGCTTTCCCAAGTGTGGAGCAAATTAATTCTCTGGTGAGTTACAAATTGTTCCAAGGTAGTTCTCTGCGAGCCATTCCAGCAGGGAGGCTTCGGAATGCTGTCGTTCCTATAATTAATACATAGTTTTATGCTGTAGCCATGAGCAGATGGATTTATCATCATGCATTCAGACTTGACAGAGGTCAGCCATTGTCTCTGTGTGTGTGTCCTCATGTGCTCCTGGGCAAGCTGGCCTCTTTCCCTCTTCCTGAGCCCTCATGTCCCAGAGCATCCTTCAGACCAGCTAGCTCTTGAGCTCACTCATGTTAGACTGTCTTTTTGAGGCTTAGAAGGCTCCACTGTCTGGTTGGGTTTCATTTCCATCTGGAGTCACTGAGCCATCACATTTATCAAACATGTCACATTTATGCTTTGCAGATAATGGAGGACATAGGATCGGGTTCCTCCCCAGGCCCTGTCTCTCTGCTCCTGGGG
Organism: Ondatra zibethicus; assembly: GCA_004026605.1. Taxonomy (NCBI): domain Eukaryota; kingdom Metazoa; phylum Chordata; class Mammalia; order Rodentia; family Cricetidae; genus Ondatra; species Ondatra zibethicus. The sequence continues at coordinate 291,621 of PVIU01000084.1, read as the reverse complement.
CTCATTTGTGGGTTCAGTGCTATTTGCAATCCTCTGAAATAGTCAGGATTAGGAGGCTGAACATACATCACTATCGTTGGCATTGTTGCCTGTCAGGCTTCTAGGGAGCCTTTATTTTCATCGAGGTTGAGTGTGATTAAATAACCGATTCCAGTTTACACAGGGAGCGGCAGAGCCAGGGTCCAACCTAAGCTGACACCAAAGCTGGGTTCATTCATGACTGTGGACCGCCCCTGTGGTGTCTTCTTTGAAGTGGATGTCAAGTTCAGTTCCTAGGAGGTTTACTGGCGCAAGTATGCCTGAATCAGAGCTGTGTGACTTCTCTAAATATGGGTCCTTTGCCTGAGAGTTGCTTCTCAGCCTAGGAATGAGGAGCATCACATCGACCCTTTAAGTGGAACTAATGTCCCCTTTGAGAACTCTGCGTGGAAGGAGGCACCTTCTATTTCCCCTGAGATCCCCGGGATCCTCCCTAGATAATCAGATAGGATCGTCTTGGCAAAGCTGACAAGATGTTTCCCTGTTTGTTAAGCAGGAACCATTTGTTTGGCTCAGGAGCATCTGTTGAATAAACAAGATATCTGATGTGCCATTTGCTCGCTGGAAATTAACAAACCCTTTAAAAATGGCAATTTGTCAAGAGTTAGATGAGGCAGAATTCATTCTCGGCAAGCGAGCAAACTGAAAACTTCCTTCCCCAGCTTTCCAGAGTCCCCCACAGCCAACTGTGCAGAAACAGTTCGGTTTAATTCTTTCATCGTTAAGGAAAACATGCAGACAATGATGGTGACGAGAAGCAAGTGTCCTGCTATGGAAATTGAGGCTTCCTACGGGTTGCATCCTCCAGAGCAATGGATGGGAGCTGTACCCCCTCTGGGCTGGGAAGGCTCTGGCGTGAGAGGCAGACTGTCCTCCTTCATGCTGTTTCAGAAATCATTTGATGTTCTTCCTGTGGCGTTCTGTGAAACAGGCATGGGGCAGGGGGTTGATCTTAAAACACGAGTCAAAGGGACAGGCAAAAGTAAAAAGCCTATATCTCTCTTAAGGGATGCGGCAGTCACAAGACACCGGCAGAAGTTAATCCGGGCACAGGCCCACTGCCCCTTGCCGCACGAAACATTCATAGTGTCTGTTCAACTTCTCTTAGTCCTTGATTCTGAATCCACGAGTTCCCATAATACTCTATCCAGGTGCACAAGCTTCCTGAGGAGTGAATGACGGGTGTAGCAGCTGAAAGTCTTGTAGCTTATGCACATCCTTCCTGTAGATGAGGAAACCATGGCATAGGTTTAAGAAGGAAGTAGAAATGGGATGTAATCCATGCGGATGGGGAGCTTGTTGAGTTGGTCATGGGGCAGCATTACTGGATAATCTTCGAAGACAAAGGGCTCTGGGCCCCTTTACGTGAAGATTGATGAGACAAGGCTCTTAACTCAAGCCCCACCCTGGGCAGAATGGTGATTTACCTGAGATTCCCCGCAAGTGCTGGCCAGATTGAGGTTGATACACTATTCTTGCTGGATTGCAGTTCAAATTCTTTATTTAGAGGGCTTTGGGATGGGAGGGGTGATGGAGCAGGGCAAGGAGCGCTCAGGCTTTATGTAAGTGGGTCCCAGTGGACTCTAGTTAGCAGCTAAGGAATTAGCTGACTCTGGGCCCTCTACATCTTGCTGTCTCATCTCCTCACATTGCTCGCTTAGCAATTGATCTTGTAAACTTTCCGAATCAGAGAAATTAAAGATGAAAAAGAGCCTATTAAGTGGTCCTGCCCCAGCCCAGGACTAAGCTGAATGACTCCCGGGGGAGGGTTCTGGAGCGTCTGGCTCACTTTAATTTTAATGTTCCCGGAGGGCCTGACTTCTTGCACTTCTTGCTCTTCCCCGAGGCAGCCCTCTCAGGCCGCCGGCTGCAGGTGTGAGCATCGTGTCTCAGGAGGCTGCTTCTCTGTGCCTAGCTGTGCGTGCGCTTCTTGTACTCTGATTTCCAAGGTCTGAGATGTTTTTTAGCTTGTCTCTGTAGTATGCTGGGGTTTGGGTGGGAAACGTTTACGAAGGGCAGGTTAATGAGCTCTACCTATGACTATCAGGTTTTGATTTGACCTTTTATTCCCTTAGCCAGTTGATATATATATGGCAGTGTCTACGCTTATAAAATGGGATGAAGATCCAGGCATGGCAGTGCATACCTTTAATCCTAGCACTCCAGAGGCAGATGCAGGTAAATTCTGTGATTTTGACGCTAGCCTGCTCTACATAGTGAGTTCCAGACCTGCTAGGGCCTTGTCTTAATAAAACAAAAGAAAAAGTAAATAAAATGGGATGAAGTCTGCATGATATAATCAGGGTCTTGATGTAATCAGGGTCAATAACCGAAAATCTTTGGGGAAGATCACAAAGTCTCATGGCTAAAATATGTTTGGTAGTCCTTAGCCTATGATAGAAATGCCATACTCTTACCTAGTTTAATTCCTACAGCAACTCCATGTAATAACCACTGCTATTGTTATCTCTTCAGAAGTGAGTATCTTAAACTTTTGAGAGGTCAGGGTGTGTGAAGCTTATGTTGCCATTAGTAGTATGGCTAGAATTTAAAGCCAGGTCTCTCTGAATGTAGTAGCCATGTTTAGTCCACCGTTGTCCACCACTAACCCCTACTCCTATGTACTGAGTAGGAGGCAGAAGTGAGAAAGAGGCAGGAGGGAATCAGTACTGACCTCAAAAGCAGGGTCAACTTTCTAGTCTGAGAAGCTTAGACTTGTGTCATGAGCTATCTGTAGATTCTATATCTGGGCACATAAGCAATTACTGCTTCTGGGCTTAGGCAATTTTACCCGTGTATACCCTGCTTAGAGAATGGTGTGGGAAAGGCGTGCAGTGAGTAGACCATGCTTAGTGGACATAGCTGCTTATCAGTGGCGCACTGTGCTCTTCCTCCCAAGCTGTTTTAGCTTGTTACTGAACAGCTCTTTGGTTTTTTTCAGTTAATGGTCTTTGCGCTCCGTGGGCTGACGGGCTCAGTACTTTGTGGGCTTCCGATGGTTGTTTGTGCAGCCTAGGATGTTAGATAACAAAGGCAAACCTATCTGGTCCTATGCAAACCATGAGGCATGAGGGCAAGACCACGGGATACAGAGAGATGACTACTAAGTGGGGAGCTAGATGGAGTTTGGTGTGGGGAAAAACATCGTAGAACAACAAATTTTGCCACCATTTGATTCCATGTTGTCCCTAAAAGAAGTGTTTGTGACATCAGAGAGCGATGTATCTTTATTTTCTTTCTCGATAATGTGTTATATTTTCTGGGTATATTGTAAACTAGGACTGTGCCTAGAAGTCAAGAGAAGTGGTTGAAAAGTTAAATTGTTGTGACTTAAGAATCTTTCCTCTTCTCTTTGTGACCTGAAGAATGCTGAGCCAGTCACTTAATCTCTTCTGTCGAGCATGCCTCTGTTTCTGTGTTTAGTTTGTGGGCTGGCAATGCATCCTGTATAGCTTCCTTCTCAGCGTTAAATGATATAAAGGGAATAAGGGACGCGCTCTCAGGTGCTGGTTGATACATGTCGCCAACTGACCTTCTTCCCTCCCCATTTGTCTTGTGGAGACTGAGCTGTCATTTATTAGTGATGGTGACTCAGACAAGTCATTGTTTCCCGGTTCAGTCTTTAGCCCCTCAATGGTAAAATGCACATAAAGCTGTACATCCCTTGTTGGAATTTTTAACTTTTGTCCCCAGATGTAACTGAATATCAGGGCTGTTGCCAAAAAGTGCTGTTATCAAGGGATGAGCGTATCAAGCAAACACCTTCCTTCAGTCTAGAGTGGAAGAGGCTTTATTTAAATAATCAAGTCAGTTGCAATAGGTAGCCAATAAGATGATTGACGTAGGCCTCGTTTGATCATGAGATGACTCATAAGCAGTGAACGAATACCTTTACATTATCACTGGATTGGGAGCAATGGTTACTATCTTCTTTCTGGGGTTCCCCATGGTGACCCCCCTCTGTTCCCTCATACAGTTCTCTGCTGGCTTACAGACACAGTTGTATCAATGGGCTCACAGCAGACATCCTTTTTATCAACCACTGATTCCAGCCCTAGTCTGAGCCCGAGATAGCTGTAAGGGGTCTGTCAGTACAGATTCCACGCTAACATGCCTGCACTATTATAATGCACCAGAATGTGTGCCCCTAATAGTCCCGAGGCAAAGACTGTGAAATTCAGGTTTTATTCTCCTTAGAGCTGAGATACAATTAAAAACGTTACCACAGTAATTGGCAACATCCATGAACTTGATGAGAATTGCCCAAGGCGACACATTTCCCCCTTTGCACATTATTAGTCTATAAATACACCTGCTTCTTTGCTCTTTCCTCTGTAGAACTTCTTCACACCATCCTCCCCACCCACCCTCCCTAGCTGTCTCCTTAATGCCCTTTGCCTTTTTAATTAACTCTCTGAGTACTTCCAGCACTTCCAGCCGGTACCACATAATCTTGCGTCTAATTATGTGGCCTTGCAGTTTCTCTGAGAGACAGCCTCAAGAGCTCAGCCCCAAGAGTAGTGAGCTTAGTGCACAGAGCCAGGTATGAGCTCCAGCTCTGTGTTAACCTACTGAAGGGACTCTAGGGACTCAGCTTCATGCATGAACACATCTGTGTAATGGGAACGAAGATGTTTGTTGAAATTAGACATTGATGTGGCTGTGATATGCAAGCTACCAAGTGCTGGTGTCGCCTGTAAGCAGCTCCTTCATCAGCCCAGGTCCTGTTCTATATCTTCTGGTCCTTGAAGAGGTGATGGTTGCACATTCTTTAGATGGTGAGTGAGCTATCCGGACCTCACCAACAGGAGGTTCCTCTTCTCTCTAATGCATTCATTTGGTTAAGGCCCAGGGGAGGTACACGGGGATGGTCCACGACAATCAGGCATAAAGACTGGCAGTCGGGAAGCTCCTGAGCTGTAAAGTTACAGACATCAGAGACCAGATGTGGAAAGCATCCCTGTTTTCCCTCAACTTGTGTTGTGTGACTTTTTGAATATATCTGTAACTAACTCACTTCTGAATACTCAACCCTGTGTGGCAACCCAATGGCATTGTGTTCCAGATGTTGAGGTGCCTGCTTATAGCCATTTCCTATACCAGTGTGAGCTTTAGACATTTGGAACCTACTGGGACTCATCTTGACATCTTCTGTCCCTGTTTTTCTTTGTGGTGTTACACAAATGTAGGTATCTGGTAGTTGAGAATGAGAGGGATACAATTTGAAGAGATTCAGGAGTGTGGCAATAGGGAACACAGAGTGGTCCTTTTCTCCATCCAAATTCAGACATCTTTGCCAATATCATAAATGTCTTCCTTGGTCTTTCATGGAAGAGTTCATATCATTTCAGTGGACACTGCCTTCGTCTTGAGTTTGCGTTCTTGCTCTTTGTTTTTCCGCATGTTAAGTGTTTGTGGGCATTGACTAAACCCTGGGCATGAAGGGCTGCCTGGTGACTGGTAAAGTGACAGCATCTCCGTGAGTTATTTCTGGCTGAGTCAAGTATGCTCCTGGTTGCAGTATTTTATACATTTTGAATACACAGCCTGTAAACTAAGTATGCATGTGTATGTGTACATATATAGAGAGACATGTAAGTAAAACTTGCTATCTATGCACCCATACATATCTGTAGTGAGAACTTTAGAAAATATATAAATATAAAAAAACATAAATTTCTGTCTCGGTGACTGCAGTATCTCCAAGATCTTTCTTACTCTCTTTCTGGAGTGACTTATATGCTTTCTGCCCAGACATCCTTCTTTAGCACACCATTTCCCAACATAAGCCTTGGATCCCATCACCCCTGTGTTCTGCCTAATCCCGCACATTCTAACACCAAATCTCTATGCTGACACCTTTCCTGATAGACTTTGCCCGCCCAATATGCTCCTAATGTGTCACTCCATAAATACTTTTTATAGAAATAGGACACACTTAGGAGGTGGATCACTTAATTGGAGACAGAATGTTCTGAAGTCATATAGCTAGAAACAATGATGTTGACTGTTCTCTGTTTAAGTTCAGGGAATATTGCAATGGATGCTGTCTCTGCAATGGATGTGGTCTGTTTAATGAACAAAGGCATCCTCTGTGAGCTACAGGTCTTTGTAGGTGGTTTCATTCAACAATTTTTTTTTTCTGGGAAAACTGTTACTACTCACAGGAGTTACTTAGATTGTAACCACCCTATGTATAAACAGAGGCATCCTCTGGTGTCACACTGAGCACTCACCCATAGTAGATATCAGTTAAAGCCTTGTTAGCTGCATTCCTAGTAGCAAGGTGCTTCAGGAGTCCACAGAGACGTTCTTATTGACTTGTTACCACATAGCCCAGTCCTGGGATCCCAGGGGCCATAATTCAGTTCATAACAGTAGGCCGCTGGTGTCATAGCACTGGTTCTGGTTCACTGAGGTTCAGCTGAGTTGAGCTTGTTCGTCTTTTGAAATGGCCTCTTGATAAGTGTGATAGGTCGTGGATGTACTTCCCTAGGATGAAGGATTTGTTTCTAACCATCCAGAACCTGAAAAGATATTAAAGTAAATTAGATTAGGTCATGAATATTTTCTAACTACCTAATTGGTAGGATTTACATTATATTTTTAGCTCAGTATAAACCTTTGTCTTTATATGAATCTTAGACAAAAGCTTCATGAAAATATTTAGCCTATTACATGAGATGTAAGATGAGGATTTTTTATTTCAATTTCTTTTATGAAAAGTTTAGTTATTTATTTTTTTTCTTAGAAGCATATATTGCATTTTGAACCAGACTCCTTTCTCAGTCTCTCCTACCCTCCTGTTTCTTTCTCTCTTGATTCTCCCTTTATACCACAGATTTTACTTATCTATTGATCAGTCAATCAACCGATCTATCTGTCATCTATCTATCCATTCATCCATCTATCTGAATGTGTGTGTGTGTATGTGTGTGTGTGTGTGTGAGAGAGAGAGAGATGTTATTAAATGAAATCTAGGAATCACAAATGAGAGAAAACAAGCATTATTTTTCTAAGACTGGCTTAATTTGCTTAATGTTCCTCTCCTGTTGCATTTATTTTCTCATAGACCATAGAGCTTCCTTCATTATAGATGGAGGACTCCACCCTCTTGTTCAACATTTTTCTGTTGCCCGGCACCTACACTTCTTTCATTACTTAGCTATTGTGAATAAAATTATAATAAATATTGGTGCGCAATCATATCTGTTAAAGACATTCAAAGTCCCAAGCTATCAGAAAACTACAAATCAAAGCTACATTGAGACTAAATCTTATTTCAGTCAAAGTGTCAGTCATTAAGAAAGAAATAAACAAAAAATTCTAGTGTTGGTGTGGACAAAAGGGAACTTTTATATACCTTGGTGGTAGATTGTAAACTTGTCTAGCATCTGTGGAAATCTGTATGAAGGAAAATCTCAAAAAACAAACAAAAAGTAGATCTAACATATGTTCCATAACTACCAGTCTTGGGAATTTAAGGACTTCAAATTAGTAATCAACTTTTAATTCTAATTTTATATATTTCATACACTAGTGGGCATACATAAAACCTAACATTTATACGTATCTGCTGAGCACCCTTGATCAGAGAGCTGCAAGCCTGAGGGATCAATAGGTAACCACCCAAGGATCATAGGAAGGCCTTCAAGATACAACCTCTTTGGATCTGTGTCTGAAAGAAGGAGAGAAGGAAAGAGGTCACAGGATGGAGGGAGGGAGAAAGAGGGAGGGAGAGAGAATTAGTAGCCCAGATAATAAATGCAGTTAGAACCCAGAGAAAAACCCTCCTCCTTAAATACAGTATAGAGAACGCTTCTCTTCTCCTGCTTCTTTCTTTTCTAAACTTAAAACTTTAAAGACAAATTCCTTTGTGCCATGGCACATGGTTTTCATCTGTCAATCCGATTCTGAAGTCTGGAGAAAGACTGTGTGCTCCAGGTAGGAGGGCGTTCTAGCATTAGCGCAGACGGAGGGCAAATGTATATCATGCAGAAGTGGGTGTGGGCATCAGCACCTAAAGCTCTGCTAATCTAGAACAAGCAAGCAAGAGAGTGTCAAGGCAGACAACTAATTGTGACCTCAGTGTGTCTGCTAGAGGAGCCATGTTCATTCAGCTGGGGGCTCCTCTGAGGTGGCATTGCCCTGGCATTTCCACAGCATGGTCCCGTTTGTCAAGAAAGTCACAGAAGATGGTGTTCCTCAGACCCGATATGGCTTGGAGGATAAATGGAGGCAATAGCAGCATATTGATTGAAAATGAAGACTTCATTCACTGCATTGTGTAATGATTAATTAAGTGAGTGAAGTCTGTTTAATTGTGTTGCAGAATTGTTTTCAACAGTCATTTCAAACATATTGCCAGGCAGTTATTACTCATGTATATTTATCTACTCAATAGATACTTAATAAATGCAGTACAAGATACAGTGCTGTGCACTACTGAAAAACATGGTTTCATCAGCGTAGAGGCCGTCTTTGCAGAGAGTATAATGAAGGAGGACAACACGGAGCACAGCAAGCTGGCAGCATACGAAGACTGGGTTTGAAGCCAGCTCCCTTCTGCTCAACGGATGAGTAGCTGAGCATTCTGAAAATCTTCATTGCCCATCTGAAAACAAAAAAAAAAATAAGGAAAATTTCTTTGTTGATCTCTAAGTTTGATTAAAGACTGAGATAATATATTTAAAAATGCAGACATCATGGCACATTAGTCTACTAATTGCAATGGATATGACATGGGTACTTTAGCAGAAAGCACTGACCAGTGAACACTGCTAACACAAGCCTCCTTCTTCAAAGTATTCTACATGCTTATTTTTCATAAAGGTATTGTTTTCTGTTTACGTATAGCTGTGGGCACACCAGTGTGTGCCAGTGCATGTGCAGCTGTGTGCACATGTATGTAGTCTGTGGAGGCCAGAGATCAACCTTGGTTATTCCTCATGAATGGTCCGCCTTTTCTTATTTGTCTTTTCTTGTTTGTTTGGGTTTGGACACAGGACTAGAATAGGCTGGCTGGCCAGTGAGCTCCAGGGAACTACCTGTCCCTCCCTTCCCAGCACTGGGATTACATGTATGTGTCTCCATACTCAGTTTTTTACTTGGATTCTGAGGATCAAGCTTATGCTTAAGTAGGTGGTGGGCACTTTACCAACTTAACTCTCTCTCCATCCTAATAACAATAATAATATAATAGCCTAGTATATAATATGTAGCAATGGATATGATTATTATTATATGATATATTATTATTATTAATAATCTCTCCATTGTTTAATAAAGCAATTGAGTCAGGAAGAAGATAAGATATAGTGTCTGTGATCCCACAGTTAGCAGGTTCTGTGACCAAGACCTTCGCCTGGGTTGACATCTGAATGTATGCTCTTACCTGCATCACTGATATACGGAAGGGAAAGGTCTTCACAACCCAAAGCTGAGTTTGGGGCTCTAACCTCTGTTCATTCCAAGTTCCTGGCCCCTGTGTTGCCCCAACTTAGTGCTCTTGAAAGTATACATCATATTATCATCATCACATTCCCTGTGTATGTCCTAAAAATGAAAATTCTTGGGTCCTATGTCAACCTCCTGGGTCAGACCTGCTACAGGTACATCCAAGCATCCCTGTTCTAATGTTCAGAACAGCAGTACATTATATGGTACAGCTGCTGTGGGAATCGGGAAGGAAAAGTTGTTGCACCTGTTTGATTAAACCAACATCCCTAGGGTAGGGACATTGCTTTGGTGTTTAACAGTTGTTACACAGTTCCCCCAGAAATTCTAAAGTAAAGGCAGTACACAGAGCTTACATGGGACGTAGGCACTGAGCTAAGCCAAAAGAGCAATTCTGAAGCCTGTAGTAGAATCTGTATTCCCAGTAGAAACCCTGGGGGAGGAAGCTGTGGTATGGATTTAAGAGATAAGTTCAGGCCTGGAAGGTGACAACTCTTAATAATATACATTACAAAGTAGGAAATATGATCTAATGGGAGCTCACCAAATCCAGCTGGACCAGGACTGAATGAGCATGTGATCAAACCGGACTCTCTAAATGTGGCTGCCAATGGGGACGGACTGAGAAGCCATGATAATGGCACAGGGACCTGTCTCTTCTGCATGTAATGGCTTTTTGGGACCCTAGTTTATATGGACGCACACCTTCCTAGGCTGGGATGGAGGGGGGAGGGCCTTGGACTTCCCACAGGGCAGGGTACCCTGCCCTCTCTTAAGGATGGAAGGGGAGGGAGGAGGGTTAGTGGGGGAACAGGAGGGGAATGGGAGAAGTGTCAATTTTTGAATGGAAAAATAAAAAAAAAGAAAGTTAAAAAAAAAAACAAAGTAGGAAATAGTTTTATATGTCTGACCACAAAGAAAAAAAAGACAAGTTTATGCATATGCTAATTAACTTGATTTAAATAATTGCATATTGTGCACATATATCAAAACATCATTGACCCCTATTCATGTCTGCAATTATAATTTATCAGTTATGATACTCTTCATGGAATTATTTTGTAATTTAAATGTCTAGATGATCAGTCGGTAAAACATTAGTATTCTGACCTTATCCATCAGTATTTTAGCTTTGGTTTTCTCCCCCAATATTTGCTTCTACTATTTCTAGAGAAATGTGTGCCCTAGAATTATACCCACACAGATGGCCCACCACTCTTTCCTGATGGCCAAGTGTGCTATGAAGAGGCTGGGAGTGGAGTTCCAAATTGGATCTAGGGTCACTTGACACAAACCACAGGCTGCTTTCTGACCTGTGAAATGAGGGACTGGATTAGACCGAGATGTTTCAAAGGTTGCTGTGTCCAGCTCTCCTGGGGACTGTCCTGTTGAGGTGAGCTGTCATGGATCCTGAGATGTTCCTGTCTGACCTACTTTATGTGAGCAGACATGAAGACTGAGCTCACAGAGTGCTGTTGCTAAAAATAAGCTGCCAGGCCCGTGCCCTCCTCGCTGGTCTCCTATCAGTTATGTCTGAGTGTGGGTTCTAGGAGCCAAGTTCCCTGTCTTCTCTGGAGGTTTGACTCTGGCTCCCTAGTTCCCTTTGTTCCTGTGTCCTTTGTCTTTTAAAGGCTTCCAGTTTGGGAGAACAATCACTGTCCTTCCCTTCAGCAGGTTGCTTGATGTCGTCATCGGGCTCATCAATTGTTATCAGATTAATGACAAAATGCCCCTGAAAGGAAACCACTTCACACATTATGCAGTTCTGACTAGGTTTTTGTTTTTATAGTTTTTTAAAATCTTCCCTTTCTTAGAATAAAGTGAGCGATACACAAAGCAGATAAATCTCTCAAGCGTGGGAGAGTGAGGTCTGCTTTTGGACTTAAGTTTGTTTGGAAATTAAAGAATGCATCAGGCAGGGTCTTACGAAGGTTGTCTCACTGGAATTGTTTGCGTCACTCATTGAACAAAAACATACTGATGATTTTCCCTATGACAAACACTGCGGTTGAATCCATCAATGGATTATTCAACGATAAAATCTGAGATCGATGACCCTGTCTGATAGGGATGCAAAGGTTACTTAAGCCTACTGCATTGACCTTTTAACTCAAGGAGAACACTGGTATCTTATTAAAGAGCCCTCATGAAAAGTCATTTTCCAGAGACTGGGATCAGATGACCCACCCGCATGGACCGTGCCTCAGCTGAACCATCTGATAGAGCAGTTTCTCCTGGTTGACTTCCATTATTAGGCAGCCAACAAATGTAGGATCGAGAAAAGGGGAGAAACAACAGTGGGGGAGAGGGCAGCTTAGTTTATCTTGTTCTTCACATAAAATAATGTTAGCTAAAATAGAGTAGTTTTCATACGTCAGCTAGGTTTTAAGTTGCTTAGCCAGAATCACCTCCATGACTCCATGAAGTTAGTGTTGTGGTCCTCTTATTTGTAGCAATGGAAATTAAAGATCCCTTTTTTATTTATTTATTTGCACACATTTATTTATTGGCATACATATGCAGAATGTTCTTGGGAGCTGATAGCAAAGAGAGGAAGAATCCTTCTTGATGGAGATTGACAAGGCCTACTCAAAAAATTAATTTTCCCAGTTGTGATTGTTATGTTTCAGGAGAGCTGCATGGCAGAAGAATTCATGGATGAGGAATTTAAAACTTCATAAAGGCTTTTTAATAGATTGTATGTGATTATAATATCCGAATTCTATTTTGTTCTGTGGAATTTTGCTTTAAAGTATCTTAATTAAAAGCAGAAATATAGCATAGTTAAATACAGTTACTATTGATGGCATGTTTACAGAGTGATAGTAGTAATGTATCCTGGCACAATTCTGCTTTCCCACCTGATGCTCCCAGGAATTTTTTCCATGCGGTTTTAGTGAGATCCTTAGACTTTGTCCTGTTGCAGACTAATAACAGGGAGTGCGATTTGATTTGGCTCAGTTTGTAAAGAACCTCTGCAGTCTCCTGAGTTGAAGGCTTGACTGGACAGGTGGGCTTCTAATAGGTGGCTAATGAATTGAGACCTGGATGGACTTTAAGGCGTGGAGCTTAGTTGGAGAAAGAACTTCAACCCAAGAAAGAATGTGCCTTGGGTTGGTATATCTTATCTTCAGATCTTTTCTCTCTGTCTGTTTCCTAGCCGCTAAGAGCGAAGAAGGACTTCTCTACTATGACAAGGAATTTCTCCGCCATGATGCTCTGTCACCATTGGCTTGTAGCAACTGAGCAGCTAACCACAGATTGCAACTATAAGTCAAAATCTTCCTTTAGGCTGTCTTTCTTGTCATGTGACAAAAAGCCGACAAAGACAGAGTGTTATTTCTCTTGTGGTCTGTTCTGTCGTGGATATTGGCCTTGGTTCAGTTTCGTAATGTTAGTCCCAGAAGATACAGGAATTTGGATGCTGGAGGTGGAAGAAATCCCAGGATCATTTATTCACCCGGTTGACGTCTGAGTGCACACGCCTCTCATCCATCTCCCATTGCCCCGAGCACCGCTGCTCTCATCTACTGAAGACCTCTCCATCCTCACAGACATCAAGAGTGAAGCCAATTCGCAAATGTGCTTCCCATCTGCCCTTCCATCTTTCACTTCAAAATTCTCTACTCACTATACCTCTACCCTTTGCATTGACCTATTTGCTCTTTCTTTTGTATTTCTGACATTCCTTTCTTAGGGAATATTACCAGTATGAGTGAGTCCTACTCTGAGAAACACAATGTTTGGTTAAGATGAGAGACATATACAGAATATTGCCACAATGCTGCTTTATGTAGAATTTGTATTTGCGGACACGGACATGTTGGATAAAATCTTGACCCTAGGACAATGGTTCTCAACCTTCCTAGTGCTGTGACCCTTTAATGTTTCCTCATGTTGTGGTGACCCCAACCATACAATTATTTTCATTGCTACTTCATAACTGTAATTTTTCTACTATTGTGAATTATAATGTAAACACCTGTGTTTTCTGATGGTTTTAGCTGATCCCTGTGAAAGGGTCATTCCACAATCCACAGGTTGAGAGCAGCTGCTCTAGGAGAAGTGGTTGGGCTCAAATAGGTGCAACAGCTTAGTTATGGGAGAAGAGTTAAGCTCCGGCTCAAAGCCCCCTGCCTGGCCTCAGCTCCACACTTGCTGCTTCCTAGATGGCTGGCTGGAGGCAAGTTGCTTAAGCTCTCAATGCCTCATTGTGCCATCTTTAAATAAAGGAAAAGATCGATTCCCAACTCCTGGAGTTGGTACAAGGGTTAAACGAGACCAGCGTTTCAGCGTAAGATAATGCCCACGACACATGTGCTGTTTGTATCTGTGAATTGTCATCACCATGTGACTCCAGGCACATCACTTAATCTCTCTTATTATCCTCTTTGCCACAGAGGAAAATTAGATGAATGATACTTTCTTTAAAAACTCATTTCAACGATTAATTAAGATAATGCTTATGAATACCAAACACAAAGCCTCATACTAAATGTTCTCTGCACTCATTAGCATTTGTCATTGTTATCTATACATGTCCCCACACATTGCCACACAAGCATCCCTTGCTCTGACACCCTCCCTCACCCCCCAACAGACCTCATTGGATATGTTTACTTTGTTGGGGTTTTTTTGTTTTGTTTTGTTGGAATATTGTTTACATTGAGTTTCCAGAGTGGGGCTTGGGGCTTTAAGGACAGGGGTCTGATTGTGTCTGTTTGGTGTAAGCTAATTTCCTGCTGAGATGACATAATCCAAAATAACAGTGGTTCATAGGCTTTGCTGAAGCGCTACTGTTTGCACCAGGTAAAGAAATGCAGATCCAAGAGCTTAGTTTTGCAGTCTTGTGAGCAGGGGTGCCACAGAGTCCAAGCAGCAATTAAGTTGTGTCTAGCGAAGGCAGAGACTTTCTACTAGGAGTGGTTTTATCTCCCACCAGGAGGTGTTCACGTAATCTAGAATCATTTCTTTGTTGTCACAACTGAAAAGATGCTGCTGTGTCTAGTAGAGGCTAGAAATGCTGTGAACAGTCTGCAAAGCACAGTGCAGACCCCACACTGGAGAACTATTTACTAATAGATGTCAACTGTGTTAAGCTAAGAACCCTGAGACTAATGCTGACGTACAGCCAAAGCAGGCCCTGGAAGTTTCTACTGGATTTGGACCTGGGGATCAAAGCTAAGGTTGTTCCAAAGGCCCTTATTTAGAGCTCTCGGCTGTTCCAGAATGGAAATCCTCTGGGTGCTTTAAAAACCAAAACAAATGAACTCCGATTTTGTAGATCCACCCTCATTGATTTTGACCTCACAGATCTAGGCAGGAAGCCTCATGTGAGTTTCTGAACTCTACTGGAGTGCTCGTGAGTGGCCAATTTGTTGAACCACTGGGGCCAAGTTGCTGCTAGAACAGAGAGAGACCTGTTCCTTAAGCAGAGAAGGAAGGGCTGCTGTGGGTTTGGGCCAGGTGGATTGGGAAAGAGTGGTGGCTTGACAGGAGAAGGGGCGTAGAACTAGCTAGGGAAGAGGTAAGTAGCCATTGGAATGGTCCCACGTAGAAGTAAGGCCATCTTTCAACTTCTGACATGTTCCTTATGTGATCTGAGATGAGGAAGTTCTCCATGCCTCAGTTTCCCATCCAGTCAAATAATGAAATATGATGCCTGTGGTACTTATGTTCAAGACTTACTGTTAGGATCCAATGATGTAAATAAAACAACAACAACAAAGGAATATAGCAACAGTCAGTGGGGGAACGGCCCATTACGTTGTTTAGCTTTGGGGGAAAAGATGTATTTCACAGTAGTAAATGTTTCAGATAACTGAAGTTTGGTCTTCTAAGACATGATTGTTTTATTTTAATCAACAAAAATAATTTAATTTTTTTCTAATTTATGTCATTTGCAGCCTGGGCATCATAAATTAAAAATGTGGGTCATCAAAGTCCTTACATCTTTTTTCACTGTCTCCAGCCCTCGTTGTGGATGTCAGACAGCTAATGAAACTGTAATGCAGTGACTCCCAGGGCTATTGGGAAGCATGTAGTTTAGTGAGGTCAAGATGAACTTTTGAGTTTTAGGTCTGTCTGTCGTGTTTTCTGCTTCTCTTACTATTTCAATATCAGCTAGAAAATCTGCCAACTGTTGCTTCCTAACTTACTTTTCTTACTTGCTAAGCCTGAAAAAAATAGAACATTGGTGTTCAGATGGTTTGAACTGGGAGCTCCCCAGCTATCATAGAATAGAGCCATTGACAACACCAGCAGTTCTGTTCTGAGAAATATCACCTGTGATGGTCACAACCTGCAGATCCTGTAAGTTAGGGCATACTGGAGACATGTTTCTGTGCTCCGCAGTGCATGCGTGTTTCAGTGTGTGTCTTCATCCTTGCAGCTGGATTTCTATGCCTACTATTGGCCTGGACATCGAAGTCGGGAGATGGTTGTTCAGGTGTTCCCTGAGAAGGGTCTATAAAGAGCATCCATACAGGCTTGTTTCATCTCCAGCACAGCTGCTGCACCTGATTCTACTGATATTTTAACTACTGTCTTCAGCCCCCTGATATTTCAAGCCTGGTAGAACTTTGGTTCCTCCAGCATTGGTCCTACCACCGCCACCAAATGTCGTTCTTAACTAAGTCTCTATCATTCTATTTGTAATAAAGACCCGGGAGTCAGATGTTGGGATGATAATTTGCTAGCTCAGAGGGGCTGAAAAGCAGCAAGATGGCCTTCCTTTTTGGCTGGAGATCCAGAAAGAGTGCATCTCTCCATTCATCCTAAACCTAGAAAGACTGTGGAATCTCTAAGTCCCTCCCCACTCCTTTCTGTACATCTCTCTATTCATCTTTCTGCCTCCTCCTACTCTCTATGGCTGATCCCTGTCAACTAGTTGATGGCTCCGCCCCTGATCCGAGGTTGACTTTATTAAAGCAGTCTGAGGGTTTAAAGAGTGATCAAATATCCCAAATGTCCAGTAATACAGACTCTTAACTGGCATCCTTCTAGCTACTGGCAAGAGAGGTTTCTCTCAATACTAAGCAAAATAATTTTATCCTGGTGAAGCATGATTAATAAAAACTCAGAGACTGATATTGGGGTTCAGCCTAAAGACCAGAAAAGCAAAGCAGGGAGCTACTGACTCTTACCTCAACCTCAGTCTGAAAATGACAATTCTGCCTCCAGAAATCTCAGAATGAGACTGAGACTGTGAGCTGTCTCCTGCCATTTTATAATCTTTTCTAGGGCTGGGATTAAAGGTATGTACCACTGGGATTAAAGGCAAGCACTACTTGGTTTCTATGGCAACTAGTGTGACTACTGATATTATAGGTGTGTGTTACCACTGCCTAGTCTAGAAGGCTGACCAGTGGGACTGTTTTACTCTCTGATCTTCAGGCAAGTTTTATTTATTAAAATAAAAATAAAATGCCACTACACTCTGGTAATCATATTTTTTGAGTGCTTGTAGCAAAAAAAAAAAAAAAAAAAAACAACAAAAAACCAAAACCAAAGACACTGTTGTTTGTAAAAAAGGAAGAAAAAAATGGCAGGCAGAAATCAGATGGTAGGGGGCAGGCAGGCCTTGAGGCAAACAGAACAGGGCAGGAAAATGGGGTTCTATGTGTAATACACAGGTCTAGCAAGAATGTGGCTATTCAGGAGTGTCATGGGTTAAAGATACAGCTCAGTCATGGAGTGCCTGCCTGTCATGAGCATACATAGGGTTCTACTTTCAGTTCCTAGAACAAGGGGGGAAATGTCACGATTGAGAAGATGATGAGGAAGGGAGAATCAAGAAAAAAAATCTCTTAGAAGGTACAAAGTGGTAGAGATGGGTCAAGGACATAGATTCAGACTTAAATTGTTACGTCGTGGACTCTTTTTCAAGAGGCATTGACTCACTGACACCGCTCTAGAATGATGTGTTGTGACCACTGCAGGTGACAGTCCCTAAAACCATTCATACTTCTGGGACTTCCCATGGCTTTACTCAACCTGTTTCTTCCTTTCTTCCCCAGGTCGGTGTCTGGATTGGATAAGGAGGCAGACCTGGTGCACATGGAAGTGAGGACCACAGATGGATGTGAGTGCTGCTGTTGGTCCCACTATACCAGAGACCTGTATGAGGGCTCTCTCCAACCCTGATTTGCATTTTAATGGCTCAGGAAGATGAAAAGCCTCAAGCTCCATTATTGCCATACCCATTCCCATTTCCCAGAGTAGAGGAATTGACTCCTGGTCCCAAGGGAGACTTTCATTGAAATGAACCCCCAGGAATGAACTTTCAGGGGGTGTGAGTTAATGTGATGCATTGTGCTTCTCCTGTTAGTGTAACATGAGGGCCTGCTTGTTGGGGTTTCTGTCCTGCCTGGTTCCCACAGTCGTTAGGTCCCAAAAAATCACATGGAAGGTCTACATAAGTTATAAAACTGATTGGCCCATTAGCTCAGGCTTCGTATTAGCTCTTATAATGTATATTAGCCCATTATTCTTATCTATGTTAGCCACGTGGCTCGGTACCTTTCTCAGTGGGGCAGGTCACATCTTCCTTCTTCCATGTCTGGGCAGGACTGGGAAAAAGCTTACTTCTTCCCAGAATACTCGTGTTTTCATTGACCCACTTCTACTTCTTGTCTTGTTGTCCCACCTATGCTTCCTGCCTGGCTACTGGCCAATCAGCATTTATTTAAAACATAATTGACAGAATACAGAATTGTCCCGCACCATGTTAGTAACTTCTTTATCATCTTTGAAGGCTGGCCTCCATAGCTCAGGGCATTTTATACTTACACGGCGACTCTCAGGGGCTACTTGCTTTTTAACAAATGAACCCTTAATAAGGACAGGATTTCTAGAAAAAGTAACTGAGCAGTTATTTGTGAAAATGTTGTTAATCTATTGGACAGAAATTTAAAGATGACCTACTATGTGCCAGGCTTTGTCCTTGACTGAGCAGATACACTGGTTAAAGTCTTACAGTATCTGTGCAAACAAGAGGTTCTGTTATAACAATGGAACCCCACAAATTCAAAAATTTAACCTTTGGGTTTTTTTCTTAATTTATTTGCTGAGAATTTCATATGCGTATACAATGTAATATCATATCTACCTCCCAGTTCCCTCTTGAGCTCCCCCTAGAACCCTCCCAACATACCCCTCTTCCAACTTCATGCCTCTTTCTTTTATTTTTTCACTTACTAAGTCAATTTAATGCTGCTCATATATACATGGGCATGAAGCTATCCACTGGAACATGGGTGATCTAAAAGTGACCACACCCCCCAAAGAGAATGATTCTCTTGGCCAAGCATCTATAAGCTGCCAGTGACTCTTCAATAAGCAGTGGAGCCTTGTGAATTCCCCAGCCCTACTGTGGAAGAGGAAGCAAAAAGAATTTAAAAACTGAAGGATACAACCAGTGTGGGAAGTGTTGTCTTTAGTACAGGACATGGCTGCTGTACTCATGAAACCACAGGACGAATAGTTACTGTCTCAAGACCTGAAAAAGATCAACACAGACAAACAACTGCCTAATTGTAGCATGTGTGGCTGTATACATCTCACACAGAATTTGTGTCAAGCCAATTGTTATAAAAATTGCAATATTTGAAGCTAGAAGGATGGTTGAGTGGTTATGAGTACTGACTGCTCTTCTAGAGGATCAGAGTTTGAATCCCAACACCCATATGACAGCTCGTATGTATGTAATACCAGTTCCAGGGGATCAAATGCCCTCTTCTGGCCTTCATGGGTACATGGATATTCAACATATATGGTGCATATATATATATACATGGTGTAGGAGGTTCTTCTGTATTTCTATTGCTTTCATTGGTTAAATAAAGAGACTGCCTTGGCCTTTTGATAGGGCAGCCCTTAGGTGGGCGTAGTAGACAGAACGGAATGCTGGGGGGAGAAGGTAGTGTGGCAGACGCCATGTTTCTCCTGCCTGAGAAGGACGTAGGTTAGAATCTTCCCGGTAAGCATGACCCCGTGGTGATACACAGATTACTAGATATGAGTTAGTTTAAGATGTGAGAGTTAGCCAGTAAGAGGCTAGAGCATATGGGCCAGGCAGTATTTAAATGAATATAGTTTCCGTGTAATTATTTCGGGCACTGGGAAACAGGCAGGACCGAACAAGGGGCCCTGTGCCTGCACCGGGAGCTGGGCGCGGGGAATGCAGCCCTCTCCTCCTTACTATATATACACACACATACAATAAAATAAATAAATCCGGGAAAAGCCTTTATAAAAAAATAATACTTAACTTCCCAGAATTTGTCATACTTTTAGTGCTATATTTTCAAAGGAAAAATAAAGCCAACTTAGATGAAAATATATTTTATCCTAATACATAAAATCTTCTAGGCTGGAAACAGATGCGAACAATCTAATAGAAACACAACAGGACAAGTACCTACCTGTGAGTTGGATTCAGGGTTCTACTACCTTTTTGCTGTGAGAACAGGGGGGAAAAAGAATCCTAATTCCTCTGCAATGTCCTCTAAAACAGAATATTGCCTATTTCCTGTTCAGCTCAGCAGATTCTGGGTTGACCGAAAAGCAGAGAAGTTGTAGAACCCATGAAACTTGTGAGCACGTCCTGCTATGACCCGCTGCATCATCCAGAATGCATTGCATTAAGGAAAACTCATTGTGCTTTCTGCCTCATTTAGAAATTAGTTGACCTTGGACAGAGTTTTTGGCATTACTGTTATACCTCATATATTGCTTTAGGGCGTTTTAATCAATTTGTTAACAATGAACTTATTGTTGAGCATAATTGACTGCTAGGCAGATTTCAGTTCTGCAGGCAACAAACCCGACAATGACACAGGTGGGTTCATGCCATATTGGGCTCTTCCTCACTGATAATTGCCAAGTACAAGCTAGAAAGGGGTTCTGTAAGGACACGGTGGTAAGGATAACTGGACACTGTCGGACATTTTTTAACTGTCTTCACATTCCCGAAATTTCTAGAATCTGAACTTGTACCACACATGCCACCATCTCTTGTCCCCATGAAATTGTTAAGCTTCATTCTTCAGTAACTTGTAAGCCATTGTAAAGCCCAATACTGTTTTATTTTTAAGGTCAAGGACAATTTTAGAGTTGAAAAGTAAAACTCCCGGGGCAGGCGAGCTATCAGTCTCAGCAACTACCTGGAGGTGGAGGGTGGAACTAAAGAGGAAGGACGCCACGCTGTTTGAGGCAGTGTGGACTTCAGGAAGACACATAGTGGGGAGGCGGGCTTTGGAGAAAAAGTAAAGAAGCCCAAAATATCAGAAAAACATACCTAGATTCTGGGCAACATCTAAATAAAAAGAGACAGAGAAAGGGAAAGTTGCGTCTTTCTGCCTCAGACTTCAGGAGGGTGGGCAGACCCAACTGGGCCTCACAGTGGCTCACAGTGACTGCCCTAGTGGGCTGGGGTTCTAGGAGACAGAAGTACAGTCTCCTAATAAATCCAAAATGATCTGCCCATACCTTTAACGTGGCTTAATGTGAGCCTGCCTTCCTAGGTTTGGTTCTTTGGCCAGGTGATTGATCTGGACCAACTGGAATGTTAGGTCTCACCCAAGCCAGAGATTCTCTTAAGCAGAAGGAAGTTTTCCTTAATGGAACTTATGCTACTCTGACTTTCTCCCTTCTGAAGAGGTAATCCTAGTTGATAAGGTGGAACTGGGTGATGGCCTTGCTGGTTTCTTCCAGCTAAGTGGGGACATTGAGTGAGGTGGTTGGGCTAGCCCTCCAATGGGCCTATCTAAAAGACCTCAAAGTGTATCAGTAGTCTCATTTGTATAGCAGCTACGTACAGGGAGGAAAGGAAGTCTTTTACTGTACCTGGAAAGAGACATGGTGGAGGGGAATAGAGGCAGAAATTATTATCCCATACTTAAAAGCATCCCATGCAGGCATAAGCAACCAAATAGAATGTGATCAATGTCAGATTATTAGTCCATCAGGCTAAACTTTACACCCTACAATCATAGATCATTGAGTCTTAAGATATCTCAGCTTAGAGCTCCACCACTGTCTAGAAACTCAGAGGCCAAGATGAAGAGAAGAGGGAACTCAGTCACTGGATCTGCAAGGCATTTGCTTCAATTACAGTGGGTACAATGAAACTCTACTTTATATTTGGGGCACACAGTTTTCTTTGATTAAAATACTTCAAACTATTTTAAGATGTTTTTAAGAGTTGTTTTTCAGCATCGCTTTCTAAGTTGTCAACATATAATAACATGCCTGGGTTTAAATTGGAATTTAGGTCCTCATTTTTTCTTTCTGTGTTCCAAACACATAGTATATAGGATCACAGATTTTTATCAGTTGCTTGAGTTCAGACCCCAGCTTGTCATTAGCCTAACGTCTCAGCTGTGGAACATAGGGAAATTTCTCAATCAGCTGGCAACTTAGTGAAGACATTAAAATCCTGGGATGGTGATAATGATGTATTGAGGGTTACAGCTCCTCGTTGTATTATTCCATATTACTGAAAGATTTAAATAAGTGAATGTACACAATCCTAAAATATTGTCCAACTGAGAATGAACACTCGAAAATACTGTTCTTGTCATTGTTATCACCATGGTCACCATCAGCATCAGCTCCTCAATCCTCATCATCACACCAACTCTCATCAGCACCACCATCATTATTAGCACCATCTCCAGCATCATACAACCATCATATGCAGAGATAGACTATTCCATGAGAATTAGAAAGAGTTCTCAATGAAGTCACTCAAGATTGCCATGGTGTTTGAATGCCTGTAACTTGATCAGCTTGTCCCCTGTGCCATACGAAGGCAGAGATGGCTGGAATTTTCCTATATTAGGAGTTTCACTAAAGCTTCAAGGTCTTAAGCCCAACAGAAGGGGTGGGAACTCCCTGTTTTTGTTTAGTTTTAGTATCCACTGTGCCTCTTATGCTAAATTAGGCCTTTCCATCAATGTCATGTCCTTTGATTTGCACTTCCTGTAAGTAAGTTAGCTCCACTTTCTAGTCAAGGACAAATAGGATTAGAGAAACTAAAGGAGTTTCCAGAGTCTCCTTGAATCTGCTTATTTTTATGTGTTTGCATTTGAGAGTAATATTGTTATTTAAAATAAACAGCTCTTGGGTATTTTTCAAGAAAAGACCTGAAGAGCTGAATTTGCTTTTTGTTCAAAATTTTAATCCACTTTTTCAACTTCTGACAATATGTATATTACCCAGAGGGATGGAAGTTGAGCGAATCATGGAAAGTTCTTTTCTCTGAGGTGGCAAGAGGCTTGATGTTTAGGAAGTTTGAATATTTAGTAATCTCAAAGGCAAAGTGTAATCACAAGCCACTATATAGTTCAGCATAACGAAAATGTATAGGCTTTTAATAGAATTCAATTCTGTTTAAGTACTGCTTAGTGCAGTTTTATAAAGTCAGCCAAAGAAAGAAAAAGATGCTCACAGCCGTAGGCTGGTCTAAGGAGGTTACTCCTTTGGAAGAGCCTGGAAAAGCCCACATTAGACTTTACTGTGGAATTTCTCGGTATAGAGGAGAAGCTCACCTTGCTGAATACGGAAAGATAAAAGCTGTCTCCCTGAGCCCTATACAGCTCCTGGCAGGAATGCAGCCCCCTCAGAAAGAAACAAGGCTCTGAGGGTGTTAGACTACCTCTCTGTCCAAATTCCTGGATGCTTGTGCACAAATCCAGGGCGCATTCATTTGTGAATATGCTGTCTCTGCCATTGGCCTGGAAATCACTTGAGAAGAGAAACTCATGTTTTCTGTTTCCCAGAATAGCAACGAGTGGCTGACACCTGCAGCTTCCCTGTGTACCTTGGTCGGATACAAAAGAAATGAATGAATCCATCTAAGGCAACCCTTCACACCACAAGAAGCTCTTATGCTGTAGGTGAGGATGCTTGGAGACTGGCCCAGCCTGGCATAGGAGAGGCCTTCCCTAAACATCCTGCTATAGTACATACAGCTACTTGGAGATTGGACAAGATATTCCAGAGGTACCAAGAAGATCCTTCTATTATACCATGTACTGTACATTGTACATGTACTTCATATTGCTCATGTTGCAGAGGACACACTGCTTGACTGTGACATTTAGTTAATGGAGCAGTCACCACACCAGCTCTTAGGATGCACGACAAAGATGTTTGTACATGTAGAAGCATGTTAGTCATAAGCATTCACTGTTGGGAAAATCTACCTGATTTTCTCATGGGGGTATCTAACTGAGATGGGTTTGTTGTTGTTGTTGTCACTTGGGAATGTTTCAAATAAAGAACAGTAATTCAATCTCAATAATAATGGTGAGATCCAGTCAGTCATCCAGCAGGCGTGATTGGCAGTATGGGTGAGAAGCGTTGCCTACACTGAATTCCAACTGAAGTTTTTCAGTTTTCTAGGATTCCTTCTTCACATAGCATTACTTTCCCATCCACAGGGTAAGATCAAAACCACGCCCCTCTCTTTTTCTCGTTTTTCTCCATGAAAGGCATGCTTTTTTCTTTTGTGCACCTCCCTGGGCACTTAAAGGATGTCCATATCAATATAAACTCAGGATATGACTTTACCATTAACACACGTTTCATCCCTAACAGTGAGGCAGAGACATCTTTGTTATTACTGGAGTATATGAGGAATGCATATAACCAAAGCTCCTTTCCTTTTTCTTTGCAGTAAAATATAACTGGCATTTATCAATTTTAAAAAATGTACTCAACAATGTGCTAAGCATTTTAATGCATAATATAGTGAATCCTGGTAACAATCTTATATTGTTGACCCCTCCCTGATGAGATGTGTTCTTAATCATCCAAGGGCAATCAACACGAAGCAAGTCCAGGATTTGGACTGGCCGTGCCCTCAAGTGTTACATGGCGATCCATCAATCTAAGTCACTATCTATGTCTGGTACCTGGTGCTATTAAGAACAAACAAGCTAATAGGGCCAGGTTATCAGAAACTTGTTTGAGATTTTCAGTGTGTATGGTAAGTGTCCTTCTGGGTTTCATCATAGAACTTTTACATATAGTCTTATTTATCCTTCTTCATTTGGTGAGACTATCACTATACTTCCAACTTGAGATCTGTTAGAAATGCAGAACCGAGACAAACAGCATTTCTTGCTCATCCTTGACACCCAAAATTCTTCCTGTAACCCTCCGTCATTTCTGCTTGGTAGCAAGGACTGCCTGATAATTCCCCATTCTCTCCCACTGGGTTCTCATCAGGCAGTGGGCACAATGGTACTCATTATTGTATCTTTGGGTTTTGGAAAATCAAAGCATTGAGACTTCCAGTACACAAGTCTGGCTAAAGATGGCAAGGTCTCTGAATGTTAAGTGGATTTCAGCAACTCATTTCAGTGCTTGTGTCCCGCTCAATTGAACCTGTCATTCCATACGGCACAGTGGCAAGCAGAGCCAGAGCCAGGAAGTAGGATGCGTTTGGCACTGTGTCTCGCTTGTCACCGGCCAAGGTTTGGGTAGGTGTTGATTTTGTTTAGGGTGGCCTTGAAAAGACTTGATTCTTCTTTCAGGGTGTTCAGACGCAAAGAGCATAATAAATAACCAAGAAAGAATGAGCCTTTCCATGAGTATAAGCAAGTGTCCCTCCCACGTGAACCTTTGATTACCCATGTGAAGAGCTTTCTGAGACATGGTTGACAAGGGCACAGGTTGTCATGTGGGCATTTGTGATTTCTTTACATGTGTTTACAGCCGCCTTTTGCTGTGCTTTGGTGCTTTATTCAAGGCACGAATTGGTATGTATACAAGCGGATCCCTGGTGGGCAGACCCTGTGCTCCAAAGCACAGCCTGGGAGCCTGGTCTTCTCCTCTCTTCTCTGCAGGAAGTGGGGCACCAGGCCACTCTTGGCTTCATGTACGAACAAATGCAAAGGGGAGGAGACACTCAGTGTACACTCAAAAGTACTGGAAGACTGACCCTTCTACAGGGTTAGGGTCTAGGGCTTACAAATACGTATGTCTCCCTCATCAGGTGGCCTGGGATAAGTGAGAGAGCCCAGGTGGGAAGGAAGTCACTCTTGGGTTTCATTTGGACTGGAGTCTTGTTTGTTTAGCTACACAAAGTTGTTCTTTACTATATTTGAAATTCAAATTACCTGTCAAAAATTGAAAATCAGAATATTTTGCATTAAAGATAAACAGGCAGCTTTCCTTAGAAATCCAGAAGGTCTCAACACCAACTTGCCTATAACAAACTAGAGCCAAGTATTTTGAGAAAGGGTCTTGCCCCAGCCTTGAACTTGTGATCTGCTTGCCTCAGCCTCCTGACTATCTGAGATTATAGGCCTGAACTCCCACGTCAGAGCTATACTTATAGATTGTTGATGATCAACCCCCCCAAAAACTTTCTTTGATATTTTAACATTAAAGGAAAATTAAATTTGAAGAAAAAGCTTCTCTACTTTTAGTTTTAAAGAAATCTACTTTTTATTTTTATTTTATTTTAATTTTACTTTAAAATTCCATAAAATGAACAATAACCATGTTTAAGGCAATTTACAGGTTGATGTCTTCAGAGAGACTCACTTGTAGATTTTTTCTGAAGGAGAAAGAAATTGAAAACATTGTTTTTCTGTATGGCTCTATAGTCATGTGTAGATGCTCTTAAAAGTCAGAAATTGTTATAAATGCAGGTTTACTTTTACAAATAATTATACAAATTTCAGGTAAGTAGTTAGTGAATGTATTCTTGTTGCAAACATAAAAAGATATATATTATACAAAAATCAAAGGCAATACTATAATATTATATAATAACTTAAGTCCATCCCATTCCCAAAGTAACCATAAACTAATCTTCATATGAGGCCTTGAAATCACTCCTCTGTAACTTTAGCACAAAGCTATGTACCTAAAGACATATTTTTAAGTCATAAACTAGGTTGCACTTGTGCATGATGGAATTTGCATTTTCAAAAGATTGGAAAGCAAAGCACATGAGTAAAATCTGTTGGCACATATGTAACCACCAAATCTTTCAATTGCAGCATGACACTCTGTCGTGCGTTATATCTTAGCTCATTCAAATTTTCCTCAATTCATGGACATTTGGCCTATTTTCAGTTCTTCATTGCTGTAGATAACGTCACAGTGAATATTCTCACCACTCCTCTTTGTGAAAATATGTGAGTCTTTCTGTAGAAACATTCCTTGAATTAAAATTAGTGGTGTAAAAAACATGTGCATGTAAATTTCTGATAGCTTCTTCAAAAACTAAGTGAATTTATTTATTTTATCAGTACTAAATGAGATTAATTCTTTCCCCAGCCTCTTAACTAACCTAGGTATTACCCCCATCTGGGGAGTAGTGACTCCAAATTCTTTGTATAAAAAAAGTAAAAACTCATTATTGTTTTAGAAATCACTTGTCTGTGGTTCCCCATAATGTCAATCTTTGTGTGCGTCTAGGGCCTTGGCTCGTCATTTACCCTGCTGCTAAATGCCACCCTGCCTTTCTCTTTCAGATGCCCACTACCTCACCTGCAGGATCCAGGAATGTGCTGAGACAACTCGAGGTGGCCCCTTCGCTCGCTCCATCGACATTAGTTCCCTGGTCGTCCAGGATGAATATATCTTCATCCAGGTGAGTGTTAGTGCAGCTGAGGGCAGGAAGGGAGACAGAGTGAGGCTGGCTGGCTGCTAGGAAACAGTACTGGCTTTCCTGAGAATGCGAAGACGTGGAGCAGGGACGCCGTCCTTTACTTACTCTGTGGTGCCAAGCACTAGGGAGACTCCAGACTGCACTTTGTAGGTTTTCCGGGTCAGTGTTCTGCCTTGGGGACTTTACTTACCCAGGGAATTCTTCAGTCGGATTGCCACTTCACGATAACAGAGCTGTCTTGAGATGGGTAGGCTGGGGTTGGAGGTTATTAAAAGTCAAATGTCTAATGGGCTTTGACTTTAAGTAATTTATCAAAGCCATGTTCTATTTCTGTCTAAAGTGGCTTGTCTAACTTGGAAGTGAAATCCTACAATGAATTAGACACCACCAGATTTTGCTTTCTGGAAAAGTCTAAAGCTCACCAAATTGTCCCTTCCCCTTCCTGAGCTTAATACTTTTTAGAATGTACAACTCTCAAGTCTTTTCCTGCAAGAAATCGACTGTTAGAGGAAACTAAATGAAATCTTTGAGTTTTGCAGTGTCTACTTTGTAGTTCTAGGAGATACAAAATAGACAGAAAATGTGGGAAAGTAAAAGGCAACACTCCAAAGGAAGAGAGAGAAAGAGATATAGGTAGGTAAATGGTAGATGACAGATAGATAGATAGATAGATAGATAGATAGATAGATAGATAGATAGATAGATAGATAGAAAATAGATAGATGATAGATAGATAGATAGATAGATAGATAGATGGATGATAGATGACAGATAGTCAGATGATAGAGATAGATGATAGGAGATAGATAGATAGAAAGATAGATAGATAGATAGATAGAGATGATAGATTGATTTATTAAACTTGACATTTGATGACAACCTCTAGCTTCCCAATCTACTTTTCCATTGTTTACTCTAACTTGTTTGACAAAAGGTTTCCCAAAGGAAGCATGAACTTTGACCTTACCCTGAATTTGCTCCTGAATGAACTTCTCTGCCTGCTCCTTAGCCTCTTAGTCCCGTCAATGGCATCTCCTCTGTGAGCATGCACCTTGCCTTCAGTGCATTTTACAGCTCCAGATTATGAATTATTAGAGTTCTCTTTTACCAAAGGTGAACAGATTTCTCTCCTTTCCAAATCAAATTTTACACTCTGGAAGAAAGAACGATATTTTAAATTCTGTCTCTCACCTTTGGCCCTGCAAAATTTTAATGCAAGTGAATATATGTTGTGTTGATAGAAACTCAGGAGAAGTAGCCTGCCACCCCAAATCAACTTGAAAGAGTGGAGAAGTCAGCATTTCAGGATTGATTTTCAAAGTCATGGAATATCAGTAACTTTCTCATTGTCTCATTCATGGGTGTTCACTGAACACAAACCCTGCAAAAATATGCAACGCTAGCTACTACTCTTGCTGTTTCTTAGATTCCTGCCCTTGACCTGATGCATTTTGCTCCCAGGACCTACTTCCCGGGCCCTCTTGTGGGGTTCAGCACTGTCTCTACATTCCGATGCCTTTAGGTCTGCGAGCCATGACATCCATCATGGGCTATAGGTGACTGTGCTTAATAGCTCTCTCCATACCCCAGCTGACATACCCAGTTCCAGTCCACTTGGGGAAGAACCTAGCATAGCCATAGCCCTCACTCTTGTCAAGCTGAAGGGATCTGCATCTTGTTTGCGGCATCTTTGGCTTGAATATTTACTTCCATCCCACTCCTGTTGCCATGGTCCCCACATAAGGTGATTTTTTTTCTTTATCTCTGCTGAAAATTTTTAAATGTGGGAGCATGGGGTGATTTATGAATTTACCAAACTGACTGTCCTTTCTTAATGCTAATGCTGTGTATAATGATGAATGTGGCTGGACTGTTTTTGGAAGCATGCCTTCAAACTTAGACTGTTCAGATATTCTTCCCTGCCCAATGTGTTTCGTAATGTATTCTGTAACTCTTCAGGTAGATACACAATTTTATAAAGAAAAATTTTAAAACTTTTTTCAATATACAATGATAAGCAAAGATTTTTTTAATTAACCATCTTAAATTTTCACTTTGCTTAAAAGAGGTGAGGCTGCGTGCAGTTTTCAATAAGGTTTGATTCATTGTCAGGTACATGTGTGGTCCCTCCTCTAGCTGCTGGGGCTAAGACAAGGAATACAGAAATTTCTTGAATTATTGGAATCAATTTTTGTGGGAAACACATGCACACACACAGACACACACACACACACACACACACACACAGAGAGAGAGAGAGAGAGAGAGAGAGAGAGAGAGAGAGAGAGGAGATGCCATGGGTGTGGTGGCCTAACCATGGGCATTGCTTTAGGGTACAGCAGTTTCTCAGGCTCTGGTTTACCCCACTTATCTGTTTGACTTTTCTATAAAAAGAAGTCAGCAATAGCACCCACACCATGGGTTGCATTAGGACTCTGCTATGTAACAACCTTTGTCAAGTACCGCAACGATGCAGGAACAGTGGTGTTCTGTGAATATGTACCATACCTTTTATCTTCTACTGTAAGCTCATTTCTCGATAAAGTGTGTGACATGATGGTGGATACTATGGATAAAAATGAAC
The DNA here is from genome assembly GCA_004026605.1 of Ondatra zibethicus. Taxonomy (NCBI): domain Eukaryota; kingdom Metazoa; phylum Chordata; class Mammalia; order Rodentia; family Cricetidae; genus Ondatra; species Ondatra zibethicus. Next base: position 261,907 of record PVIU01000084.1, on the reverse strand, counting down.
CAGAGACTAGGTGTTGGGATATATTGCCGTTGAGTTCTGCCCAGGACTTGATGACTTGACCTGGGGCAGAGTGATAGGAAACAAGCAGCTAGATGTGTTGGGCCTGCCTTCCTTGAACCCTGCATGAGGATATAAAGTGGGAAGTCAGAGATTCGATGTAAGGGGCATTAGGACAACTATGGCTGAATATATAAATTGGAAGGTTATATGCCTTATGTGATAATATTTGGAAACCATAAAGAAAATCAAAGGAGTAAGAAAAGACAGGAAAGAGAAAAGATCCGAATGTTGGTCCCCAGAGCACACCAATATTTACACTCAGGAAGATGAGAAGGAGCCAGCCAATAAGACCACAACTCAGAGTTAAAGATAATGGCACAAAGGTGGTAGAGTGTTCTGTTGCTTGATTCATTTTTGCTCATAAAGCAAAAAACACTGAATTTTTTTAATCACCAAATAAACATAGATTAAGTACTACTACTTGAATCCATCAGCTATTGAAAACTGAAGTTATAGAGGAATAGCGCTAGTCTACACTCAAGATCCACGCAGAGTAGTCCCTGTGTCAAGGGCTTTTCCATTGGAGCTTAATCAGCCCTTCCCCTGCCGCAGGAGTTCTGCCACTGTCCTCTATAGAAGTGGCACGTAAGCCTTACTTCTGCCAGTGGGTGCTCAGGGTGTAGTTAAGACTCTCATTATTATGGTTTGCCTTCCTTAATTTCCCATCTGTTCTTTTCATAGAGCTGAATATTTTAATTTTAATTTTAACTGCATAGTTTAGGAATATAACTGTGTACAGAATACCCAAACTTCTGTTTTTGGGCAACCTCTTTTGATTTCTTCTTGTAAGTGATGGTAAAGCCAGTATGCTACTTGTATTTCTGTTTTCCTTCTTCTCATTCATTCTTCCACCACTCACTTGAAGTTGGTTACCGAATTTTCTAGTGTTTGCCTTACTGCCTTAGCATGTGACTTTGGTAGACAAATATTTTGTGACACGCTGTGGATAAGGTGTGAAATGGGCTGTGTAGTGAGTTCCTGACATGTTCCCTTTCTAAACGATAGTTGCCATCTGAGTCACTTAGCACATGCCCAGTCTCCCATATCTCCCGTTCCTGCATTGGTTTTTATCTTGGCTTTATAGGTGTATATATTTACCTGTCCCCGTCAGGCTTTGAGAAAAGCTCCCTCATTTAGCTCTCAGTTGTCTGTTTTGCCCCTTGATGAGGTTTTGCAAACAAGTAATTCTTGGATGTGGGAAAACTCTTAACTTTCCTTGTGTATTTGAATATTGCTTTCTCGAGGTCTACAATGCACGTGATGATCTCGTTCCCTGAGAACTTGGCCTGTTGAGCACCTGACTATTGCTGGATCAGGGCAATCTGTGGTTCTCTTCTTTGAAATGTCTTGTTTCGTTTTTCCTGGCTTTCATTTAGGGAGAGGAGTGCCGCTTTGTTTATTTTTGCTAGTCTCTCCCCCTTGAATTTTTCATCATATTTGTTGACCAGTTACATGTTTGTGTATGCCTTATGGTCACCATACTCTTTAACCCCGGGGAATGTGTCTCTTTCATTCTAATGATTCAATTTCTTCTTCATTTTTATTATCTTAAAAGCTCCTTTAAGAAATCTTCAAAGACATATTTTACTTCACTTTCATGGTTTGGGCTCTCTTCCTGTAGGACCCAGAATGTATGAGACTAAATCGATAGAATGAAGGCAGCATTTCAGCCTGCCCCCAATTTGAACAAAATAAGATAAAACACTTTTGCACTGTGCCTGAATCAGTACTTAGTAGTTTAGAAGGCCGTTCTGTCTAATTTTCCTGGTTTAACTTCTTTTCTCAATTTGACCGGATTATATTTTAACTTCTCTGCCTCCTCCGTCTCTTCCTCCGCCAACGATAACAATAACAAACAATCCCCCTCCCACTCCTTGCTGTGTCTCCCTTGCATCTTCTACTTCTGCTTAAATCTCTTCTCCACTGAAGTGATCTAATTGGACAGGTTGCTGTGTGTGTGCTCATGTATGATATGTTCATGAAAATACAGATGTGTGCGCATGGATTTGGAGATCAGAAAACAACCTCAGATATCATATATGTAGTGTTTTACTTGCATCTGTGGATATGTACTGTCTGTGTGGCTGCCTGGGGCCTGCAGAGGGTATTGAATCTCCTGGAACTGGAGTTACAGGTAGCTGTGAAATACCATGTATGTTCTCAGAATCAATCCAAGCTGCTAGGGAAGGGCAATTGGTGCTCTTAACTGCTGAGCTAGTTTTTTTCAACTGTCATACAGCTGGTTTTTAATTACAGAATCATGGCTACAATTGGTTTGCTTCCTGGAATAATCACTTTTTAATGTTCCTGATATTTCTTTTTCTGTCTCTTTCTCTTTTTTTTGTTTTATTGAATCAGTTCATCATTCTTATACCATTTTTTCATATTCTCTTTAATACTTAAAATTTTGTATGTACAGGCAGTTTTGCCTGCATGTATATCTGTGTACCACTTGTGGTCCCGATGCCCATGGAGGCCAGAAAAATGTTTAGGATGCCCTAGAACTAGAAATAAAGGTGACTGTAAACCATCATGGCTGTGGGGATGCTGGGAATCAAACCCTGGTCCTCTAGAAGACCAGCCAGTGCTCTTAACTACTGATCCATCTCTCCAACCCTGCATCTTTATATTTTTAATTATTACTTATTTTTTAATGACCTGAGTCCCTTAGGTCACAAAATACCAAAAATCTAGGAGATTTATTCTATGAAAGATCAGGGTCCTGTTTCTGTTTAGCATGAGTCTTACTTCATTCTCACTTCTGTGTGATTCAACAATTTTTTTTTCTCTAAGCAGTTTTTCTCGTAAGGCAGAACCTTCTGGAACATAGTATATGTAGCTTCTTTCCTACACAGATTGTATTTCATGGTTAAATTTTCATTAAGTGTGGAGTTTGCATTACTCTTTCTTGTTTGGTTTGCTGCTGTAGGATGATTTATGAGAAGAAGGGGGCACATTGTAATTACTTGGCTATTTAAAACCATTTATAAATCCTTATCATGTGTTTCTGAAATGTTGCTATAGTTTACTAACTGGTTTCTTTGCTCTCAGATCAGCACACCAAACCTCTAGCGCCTTCACAAACTCCTTCCAAAGTCCTTTATTTAAAATAAAAATCAATGTCCCCAGCCTCAGTGGTTGTTAATCACCTGCAGGGCGAAATCCAATTCCTTGGCATTGTCTGCAAGAGCCTCCACAGTTGGGGCCCTGCAGATGAGTCAGCCTCACAGAACTCCTCACCTTGGCTTCCTACAGACCTCCCTTGCTTTAATTAACCCTTCAATGAACATGGACCCTTGAGTCTCCACGCACATACCATGACACTTCTGGCCACCCATGCCTTTCCTTGGGATGCCCTTTTGGGAGACAAACTCAGCACTTCCTTTACCCTCCCTGGCATCCTCCTTCTGGATTGGATGGAGCTCCATGACTGCGTTCTTACCCGTTTCTATTGTATCTCCAAGTCAGGTCTGTAAACTATGAGGACTCTGACTACGTCTATTCATCCTTGTTTCCCGTGCACTTTGCATAGTGACTGGTACTCAATAAGTGTTTACTGGACTGAACTTAACAGTGGCGATAAGACATGGTCCTTATTTTCAGGGAGCATAGCTAGGAAATCTTGTTTCTGCAGCTAACAATATAAGGCAACTTAAGGTAATTGGCAATTGCTCGCTGCATAACAAATGTCTGTGTGTCGAGCGCCTTTGCGTTTTTATAAGAACCACTGTCCAGGAATTACCCAGTGTGTTATTCAGTACTCGTTTCTATTCATTCATTTAAATATATTAAAATCTATTCAGCCCAGCGGAGAGCACAGGCAGCTAAACAATTATAATGTGATGCGATGAAAGCTGCATTAGTGGGAAACATATGTTGCTCTTGGCTAAATGAAGAACCCTTCACCCTGTCCTGGATGAGCATCAGTGGAGGATTTGGGGGGGCAGGGGCAGCTGGGAGCACAGGTGAGGGGGGTGGAGAGGACAGTGGGGTGCTGGGGTAGAACCACAGGATCTGTGTGCCATGACCTCTCTACCCCAGGTCCTTTGACCTTGCTGGAGGGGAGAAGCTTCCATTTTCATTTATCAAATGCAGGTGATGTGGCTGACCTTGCTTTCTAGTTCCTAAAAATCTCAGAAGTAATCTGAATTCAACTCCAGTAGCTCCCAGCATCCCTCGTGCTCCTCCCGGCTCTTTCTTCTTCAACGTTGTTTGTTTGTTCGATGACAGAGTCTCACTCTCTAGCCTAGGCTGGCCTTGAATTCACTATTCTTCTGCCTCAGCCTTCTGAGTTGTTGGAATTACAGATGTTGGCTGCTGCATCCAATTCTGCCATTGGACATTGCGATTGCTTCATTTTCCTTATTTTATGCTTTCAGTTATTTTTAATTATTTTTGAGCATGCATTTTAAAATAATGAAAAGTTACCTCAAATAATTTTCTGAAACTTTGTGAATTTCTGGTCATTTGTGAGAGTTTAAATTTGAAAATTGAAATAAGGGTCAGGAAAATTTATGGAGAAGGTGATATTGTTTTTTTGTGACCAAGATCTGTTTCTAAACCAAAGGCAGTGAAGGTTCCTTTCTGTTCCATGAATAAACATGCCTCAGAAGAAGAGAGCCAGCCAACTGACAAGGCCGCTTCTGCAGGGTACAAACTCATAGATGATGGCTGACAGCATCCCAGGAACCAGGCTGGGGAGCAGGTTGCTAGCCCTGTAACTTCCTCTCAAGGAGTAACCGCTGATAAAAGGGGAAGGCTGTATAGAGCAGCTCGGCCTGAGTCTAGTGTCTCCAAAGCAAGCTGCCCTCAATGACTTTGTTCCACCAAAGGGAGTTAACTCTCCCTCAGGAGTTTGGTGTTGAAGGTAGAACTTAGTAGAAGTAGGTTATTTATTATACAATTCTAGCAAGTAGATAACAGTAAGTATAGCATAAAGTGCTTCAGGGTTCATGAGTTTAGGAAAAATTTTCACTTAGTTTTTCTGGTATTACTATTTTAAGTTTGTCTGTAATGCTAGCAGAAACAGAACTCTGATGATAAGAACAGCAGAAAACAGCAAAAGAACCCCCCCCACCAAAAGGCCCAGCCTATCCCGTCACCTTTCCAGCGTGCTGGAGGACAGATGGTGCTTCTGGCAGCATTATATTAGAGTTCATGACAACCTGAGTGACCAGCAAATACCAAGTGCATGTCTAAATGAAAGGAGATCAGTATGTCAAAAACACCAGCATGTTTTACCGAAGCTACAGGTGTGGCATTCCAAAACTGTTCAATATATAACAGTGGAATACTATTCAGCCATGAAAAGAATGACATGGTATCACTTGGCGTGAGATAGATACAACTGGAGATCATTGTGTCAAGTCAAATCAGCCAGGCACAGAAAGGCAGGAACTGCCTGTTTTCCCTCACATGGGACATTTATAATAGCTGATCTCACTGAAGTGGAGGGTGGAGCGTTGACTGACAGAGACTGGGGAGAGTAGAGGAAATGGGGGGATGGAGAGTGTTTGCTCAAAGGGAAGTAAGCTCTAGTTAGACAGTAGAAAGCAATTCTTGGGTAATCCTGCACATTTGAGTGCCTGTGATGACTGCTTTGGTCATGGCACCTGGCAGAAGAGAGAATTTCAGATGTTTGATGAGTTTTCCAGAAGTGTACCCTGATTTGAGCATTGTACAATATACACATGTAGCAAAATACCACATTAGGACCTACAAATACATGTAATGTTCTGGGATTATGCATCAATTTCAAAATTAAAAAAAATAAAAGTAGGAAAGGATTGTGGAACAGTAGGTTCATTCACTTTCTTAGCACTTCCTTAGAGAGAGGAAGTCGGGTTTTCGTTCACTCTTTTTTATTGCTTTACTTAAGTCCCATTCACTTAACTGGTGGGTTCTGGTGCTAACAGCGCTTAAAAGCCACTGACTATAATACTGTGTGGGTCAGAGGTCAGGCTTTTCATATGTGGACAGTTGGCCACTAGAAAAGCAGGTGAGATCAAGCCTATATTCTCTCTGCATATTAATAAGTTATATATATATGTATATCCATACACATATATCCTTGTGTGTGTATGTATGTATATATATATATGTATAAAATTTCAGAGTACAGTTAAATAAACAACCCAGTCAACTTCTAAATAGTGAGAATCATTTGCTTAGTCCATTAGGCTTCTCCCCATGATATTAATTTCCCATGAAAATTTCACCTCAGTCGCATCTCTAAACAAAAACATTTTCCCTAACCAACAACAATTCTCTTTCCTGGACCTACTATTCTTAGTCTTCTCTTCTCCGTATGGTGGGGGGGGGGTCTATAAACTACCCTCACAGCTCCTGAAATTTAGGGAGACTGCACAGTTTCGCACAGTTGTTTCTACCTCTACTTTATGTCAGGCCTGGCAAAGCCATGCTGCTGGCCTTCTCAACAGGTCGCTGGAGGAGAAAGACCTTACGCTTGCTCTCCTGTCGCCCCGGAGCTGAAGATGTACAAGAAGCTGTGGCTTCTGTTAACCTGTTAGTGCCTTCCCTGTCTTAGGTTTCTTGATGAAATCAAAAGGCATTAATCCTTCTGAGAAAGCTGTCTTTTAATGGGGAAGAATCTATTTGAATGGCCTGTGCTCCATGTGGATAAATGAAACAGATTGTTCTCTATAGGGAAGGGGGACTTCAAGTTGACTTCTACATACTGAGCCAAATTGGTTGAAAACCCTGTCACTTACCCCACTATAGGATGGCTTTCGTAGTGATTATTCTGGAGAATAGTTAGTTCAGCAACCATCATCCCAAAATTCTCCTGAAAAATGGTTCATACCCCGGCTACTAGGGACTGTGACAAACAGGAACACAGCTTTGTAAGGCTTCTTATATCCACAGAAGATTACGTGATGCTCTGCCCTAGCTTCCCACGATGGGATGAGAGGGCTCCTTTCATGTGAGGATTCACTTGTATTACTTCAAGTATCTAAACTGCAAGAGGAATTAGACTAATAACAAGTACAAATTACATGCTCAAATGAAAGAAAGGATGAAAGCTTGGAGAAGGAAAGAGTCTTCGGACTACTGAGGTCATTGACTACATACTCTCTGGTATTTGTGGCTTTTAGCCCAGGACAAAGGTTTTTCCTCAGTCTCTTAGTTGAGCTTGATATTGTCCTGGAAGGTCACACACAACAAATTAAATGCTCAGGAGAAAGGGATACTTTTAGTTCATGAACATTGTGAATAGAAAAGAGTCACCCTAAAAACATACCTAGAAGGGCTTACATACAGGCTCTGAATCTCCCATGTGCCTTACAACAATTTGTGCAGAGTAAGGGGCATGGTTTTGTCCTACAGAAATGAGAAAGTCAGCATGGTGAGAGTCTAACGAAGTTGTTCAATTCACCCTTTCTCATAGGTGACAGTCTCCTGGATCCTTTGTAAGCCACCATGAAAATGCCATAGGAACAGACAGTATGGTATGGATTCATTTAGTGCCAAATATCACTTCCAACCCGTAGTACTGTTCTGTGGATGTAGTTAAGAGGGAAGCCCCCTCTAGTAAGGATGGAACAATGTGCAGAGTGCTTCTTGAGGGACTAGAGCACCAAAACCAAGCCAATCAGTTTCTGTTCAAGTTTAAGGATTCTGTGTATAAACACAGAAAAGTAGCTCCATTTACAAGGCGAGACGTCTCAGAAGAGCTGGCCATTAATGAGTGTCCAAAGCCAATCTTTGCTGAGCCCCATACAATATGGTAAGTGCAATGGGACGTGACAGAGGCAAAAGACATTGTGCCTGCTCTCAAGTAAGCTATATGACTCAGGGAGCTGGGAGTCTAATTTTGGGGAAAGAGCCCTAGTTTTAAAGACCTGCGCTGTAATCAGGGATCGGCCACCCTCCAGCCAGGGACCACTGACAGGTTACCTACACTCTTAGAGCACTCGCTTTCTCATCTCCCCAGAGTGGAATCATGCCACTTGCCCTGTGAAAATTGGAAGGTTGTTGTGAGGATCAAAGGAGATAATAATGTCTTTGAAACGCTTTGAAAGCTACAAAGTCTTACAAGAGGCAAGAACTGACACTAATCCACATACAAAACTCATCCTCACTCCTTTGTGTATATACACCCTATTTTAAAGTTTTTTTTGAATAAGCCTGCCACATAAAAGATTACTCAATCTGTTTGCCAAATTCGTTTTTAGATCATTCACGAAATCAATTCCTGGTTCAACTTGTGCATGATAAAACCTTCCCATAGCGCTGTCATCAAAGAAACCAGTCTCTCATGATCTCTCATATGTGTTCTGGGCATTAATTATCTTTTAAGAAGTGGAGCATCTTAGTCTTGGTTCATCAAGGTTTTGATACTTTATTGAAAAGCCTACTTTACAGATCACCACGGGATGGAGAGTTCTCTCTATTGTGTAGCTATGATTTTTCTAATTGTTCTCTTTTTGATAGAAAAAAAGCCCATGGCAGTAATTAATAGAGTGTAATTATTCAAAGAAAACTATTTGGTGATATTTTAAATGATGTTAATTCAGCTTTAATGGGAGAGCTTTTTGAATGTTAAATAAATAGCAATTTCATCATTAGGGACACTATTACAATGCAGAAGTTTTAAGGGAAATGAAAGAGATAGAGACAATCTTCAAAAGAAATCCAATAAAGATATCTTTAGGTGTGCACAGTTGAAACACTTCTAGAATCTGAAACACATGTGTTTTCAACACCCATTGCCAAGGACAATCCCTCAGTTGGCATGCAGTTGGGCCAAGGCATGTATTAAATCCGGTGGTTTGGTGTAACGGTTGCTGCTACTATTTAAGATGCTCTCAGGAATAAACAGAGTGCTGCTGCACTTACGGAGGGATGTGCTCAATGAACCTTTGAGACATCTTAAAGGCTCCACTGCTCATCTTTCTGGCTCATGCTTGCGTCTGCCACTAGCTGTGTGTAAGGGAAGCCTGCTTTCACCTTGCCATAGCTGCACTGCAGGACACTTGCGTTTTGTTCTGGGGCTGATCTATCCTCGATTTAGATTCTCACGGGAGACCTCTTGATCATCCTGGGCAATCACAAGCCTTGAGGGAGTCAAGAACCTCTGAGACAATGCATCTTCTAAGAGTCAGCCGCTAGTGTCTTGATATCTTCCCTTCCCATGCCAGGTGGGCAGCTATAAATTTCATATGCTCGAAATTTTCTCTAGTAGGACCCCAGCATGATTGAGCCACCATGACAGCCAGTTAGCGGTTTTCCTGACATGGCTTTTTCTCCCCTCTGTTTCCTGATTCCTAATGGCATGTTTCCTATTCCTGGGTCATTTCTCTCCAAATGAAATTAAAAGCTACTTATACAATTGATCTTACTCACGCTTTACTTCTCTTTGAAAGACTCAAATATTTAGAGTACCTAGTGTGTAGCCGGAATCATGGGTACAGTGAACTATCCCAGAAACAAAGGCTCCAGGCTCTCCACGCTCATACTAAGCCCCTTTCTTTCTCTCACTCTCAGTTTTAGATTATCAATCCATCTCTTTTTCCTTTAAATTACTAATGGCTGTTTTGAAATGTCCATCAATAGTCACACATTTTCAAATATCTACTATTCTTAAACAACGAAGCCTCTGAACTCTCTTTGAACTCTACATTCCTCATTATACAAGTCTCATATTTCATTTGCCACCCAATTTATTGAGCACCATCTGTAGTCATCTGTTTTCCCATTTCCCTCTCTAACCCACCTGGGACTGCCCCTGCCACTCCACTGAAATTGCTTGGGCTGAGTTTACCAAAGATGCCTGTGAATTATATACTTACAAGGTTTCTCAGTGATTAACTGACCCAGCCCATCTTCAGAACCCCTGGCTGCCCTGCCTAGTCTGGAGGATCTTCCTCCCAACACTTCCTCCATCCTAAGTGTCTATATGCTTCCTATTCCTCTCTGGAATTGTCTTACTTCCTACACAGGTGTCTCTCCCTCCACCTACCTTCTTTCCGCTTTGGCTTTTCCAGTGTTCTTTTTGATTCTCTTTCCCTATACCCTGAGGAATCCCACCCAACCCACTCAGAATGAATTATATCCAAATGCAAATGATCCTGGTACTCTGCTCAGAGTGTAGAGGCCAGGAGGCTCCAGGGTTATCAAGGTTCATTCACTTGATAACCATCAGTCTTTTATGCGTGGCAATCTCCCCTCTTCATATGCTGCTCTACTGTACAAGTGCCTAATAAAAGACCCGTTTCTTCCCAAGAAATCTAATGAGGGTCTGTGGAAATCATGACACCTGTTGTATCCCAGGCTCACGGGATTCTTTTCATTACTCCCGGAGAATGATTCTGCAATTTGCTGTGTGTTCTGCAGTAACTCTTTGCCTTTCTTGTACAGATGGGTGGAGTATGGCAAGCTAAGGTGTTAAATTGTTCTCATCTTTTTTATAGGAGCTAAATTGTTTTTCCTCTGAGCAATTGCCTTTTGTCATTGTTTGTTTGGTTTTTGTTTTTTCAAGACATTGTTTCTCTGTGTATCCCTGACTGTCCTGGAACTCACTTTGTAGAATAGACTGGCCTCTAACCCAGAGATCCTAGAGATCTGCCTGCCTCTGCCTCCCCAGTGCTGGGGCTAAAGGCATGTGCCACAACAGCTATGAGCAATTGTTCTCTTTCATTACTTTTTTAAATTTAGAATTTCATATATGAGAGCTATATTTACATAATTTTATACCCCTCAACTTTTCCTATGCCCCCCTCTAGAATTCATAGCCTTTTCTTTAATTATTACTATGTTGTGATGCTTCCTGTTTAAAAAAAAACTGATTTTCTTTCTCTCAGTAGCCATTGATTGCCTGTAGCTCTCCATCTATGGATGGGGCCTTGTGAAATGTCCCCCTCTCACATTGGCATGTCAACTGCTATGGTCATTAATATGTTTTCTGCCCCCTGATAATAGGTTTCTCTGCTGACACAGTAAGCCAGATCAAGATGAATTGAAAAAAGTATAACAACAGTTTTGTTTGAGCAAGCTTTCCAGTTCCAGAGATCGAGGCTAGAGAAGTGCTCCCCTCCCCAACTGAAGCAGGGAGACTTTATAGGTTGTAAGCAACGGGTGATGGCTTGTTGGCACATCCACAACCAGCTGGGGTTGTGCCCAAGTACGGTCAAAAGCTGAGCTTGTGAGCAGGGACCTGAGTTGCTACTTCAGGGAAGGAAGCTTTCACAGCTGTCAAGAATGCGGACCTGGGCTTTTTGGCATCTTTCCTTTGTTTGGAGACTCTCTGAGTAGGTGGGGTTTGGAAAGAGGGAGATATAGGGATGGGGTTTTTCAGACCATGCAGGGGCATTCTGGAGGCTCCAACAGAACAGTCATTATGCATATGTTGTGGTGTGGTGCCTCTGTCAGGTCTAGAAGATACTATCGCACAGGCTGGTGGCCTGATCCTCTGGCTCTTGTCGTCTTTCTGTTCACTCTTCTACAATGTTCTGTGCCTTGGGTGCATTCAGGATCGGATTGTAGTTGTACCAGTTGGAGCGGGGCTCTCCACACACATTTACCTGCTTCATTTTGACCAGGTGGGCATTGTTTTAGTAGCTTTTGTCTGTAGAAAAGCGGAGGCTTCTTCAGTGAGGATGAGCCACACTCTTCTGAGGGATTTTAAGATTCAATTAGAAACAATTGTAAATCAAAAGGTGGAAGTACGTTTTCCTATTGGGTTTGTGATCACTGTTGCCACAGGTGGTTGACTAGGTTTCCAGTGCCAGGCATGAATTCCCACCCATTGATTGGACCTGCATTATTGTGATTAGTTAGGAAAACTGCCAGTAGCTTCTCCATACCCAAGAGAAGGTAGGATTATCTATATAATGGTTGGACAGTGCATTTCACAGGAAAAAATGGCCACTCATGCTAGCTAATTATACAGCTTCTTGTCATTAGAGATAGCCTCTGAGTCCTGGCCAGAAGATAGGCATGTGGTCTAAGACAGCACAGGGGTTTTTCCATCATCAGCTCAAAGTAGCCACACAGTTTGCAATTTCTCACATAGTTGAGATACTTGCTGTTTTCAATTTTGGAAGCAATGACTTTTCAGAGTGTTCTTTTTCCCTGACCACATGAATCTTTTCCAACCATCATCAAACTGAAAAAGCTGTCATAGTAGGAAAAGGACCTCACAATTACTTAATGCCAAATTTGTGTCTGATATGTGCAGCTTAGTTTAGTTTTTCAATGTTCTCAAGCTTTTATGTGATAGATATTCTACTGTCTTTCCATTTTCAGTGGGGGTAGCCAAGCTTCCGTGGTGTAGAGAATCGTACTTTGTCTCATAGCTAGCTAAGAAAATAGCAAGCTAAGCATATGACCTCACAGATGTTTGAGCTCCTAAAACATGACCAAAGAAGACAGCAGCTTATTTCATGTTTGGTTTTTCTTCACACTAGCACTGGATTGATCTTTTCAGGAGCTTTTCTGGGCGACTTTACCAGCACGATAGGTGGGCATTGTTCAATTCCCCAGAGACTGGGACAGGAAATCTCGTCTACTCCCGGACAAGTGGACTCTGTGTTAAAAACTGAAAGTCTTGGTTTGTATTAAAAACTGTGCATCATCCACCAAAGAGAGGCTTAATGCCATCTAGTACAATGCAATCATTCCCGTATCTCTGAGAGATGATCCTCACGTGCATGTCTAGGATTTACTCACACACTCATGCGAGGGATGCAACATGAGGACTCAGTGGCAGTGGCACACACGCATGCCAGGGATGCAACACGACGATCCAGTGGCAGTGGCAAATCTTCCTTCTCATCCATATTCTGCTCTTTATCTTGTCGCTCACTCAATAATTTTCTTGGTACACTTTGGGGTTGGGAAGGTAGCTGTTTTGGATCTCTTGTGACTCAGAGGAGCTATGCAGTTGTGACTTGGGTAAGCATCCCCATTTCAATTCCCTTGCAAGTCCTGGACATCTACTCTTCTAGTGCCAGCTCCCCGCGTTTCCTAGTAAAGATGATTGTATTGTTGTAAAAAATAAACATAGCGATAATGGAGGGAGCTGGGTTGTTGACTGAGGAGTAGACTTTTGAGTCTGTTCTCTTTCCATTACCCTTATAACTAGGATATGTGTGCACACGTGCGCACGCACACACACACACACACACACACACACACACACACACAAATACACAAATTCTATTAATTTCAGAGTTTCAGCTTTTAAATTTTTAATCACCTCGCGTTTAACTCCAAACCTTCCTGATGGAGTAAGCAAGCATTTTGGTTTTCTGAAAGCAGCGTTTAGGACGGTGTCTATGAATTGCCTTATGATCAAAGAATAAAGGCTTCTGAAGTTCCCCTATGGCAGGAACATTGATAAATCAGTCAGCTTGATTTGATCTCATCTACCCAGAGTTGGGATAGGTTCAATCAAAGAAAAAAAATACTAATTAGCAGATTCCTTCACTCTTTCGTTCTTACATTCATTTTACAATCACTATTGAGAGCTTAACCTGCTTCTCTTTGCTTGATGGGAAACAGCGAAGGAAGCAATTCACCCACTTCCTGTTAGGTCTGAGTAATAACAGAACAGCACTCTCCATGAGAAATCCTCAAATTCACCCACTTCCTGTTAGGTCTGAGTAATAACAGAACAGCGCTCTCCATGAGAAATCCTCAAATTCACCCACTTCCTGTTAGGTCTGAGTAATAACAGAACAGCGCTCTCCATGAGAAATCCTCAAAACATGTAAGGAAGTACTGTTTCTGGAACATACTGCAGCAAGGGAAACCCATAGAGTTTCACACAGTGAGGCAAGGTTTACCAGACAAAGCAGAGCTCCATCTGGTTCTCGAGGCAGGGGAATTATGTAAGATGTCAACTTAAACACTTAAAAAGTGTCTAAGGAAAAGAACCTTTCACAACGGGAATTGGCATGCCTTGGCTAGACAGGCAAGTGAGGGGCAGCGTTCCATGGCATGAGTTCATCTTCATTGTTAACTTGTGTGATCTTAGGTCATCGTGTACTCACTTTGTAGCTCAGTTACTGTTTTTCAGGATAAGGGGTTGCATTAGGAAGAGCTGTGAAACTTCATGGTGCTTTTGCTGAGCACCAACTACTTTTGAGACCAAAGCATCAGAGGAATCTCAGCATAGAAAGCAGATGCATGTGGATTTTAACTACTTTAAAAGGCCAAGGGTCTATATAGCTTCACCACACCCCCAGGATATTCTTTGTCCCCTTAGAGACACTCTCGTGGCACTTGCATGGATCTTAATATTTCTAAGAGCCCAATTTGGAAAGCAATGGTCCAGGAGGGACCTTCTGAGAATTTCTCACCCTAAAATTCCAACAATCTGCTCACCATATAGGTTGTCCCTTTTGGTTACATAGGAAGGGAAAACTACTCAGATTTCCCTATCTCATTTCTTCAATATCAGAATTGTGTGGGGAAAAGGGTATTTGCATTGTAGAAAATCTCCCACAGAATTGCTGATTTTTCCTTCTGTCTCCATCCTACAACACAGCTTCTTGGGAGCACAAGAGAGGAATAAAGAGAAAATAGGAAATAAAAAAAGTCCAAAAGTAAATAAGGTTATGATCCCTGGAGATCACACATATAGAAATAAATATGCAAATAAGGAAAATGTAGTACCTGCCATAGGTGGGTTTATAATACAAGGAGAGAGAGGTACTGTGGGGGGAGAGGGATAGCACACAAGGAAAACAATGAATAAGAGCAATAATTGCAAATGTGAATAAATCTATGAACAAATCTACATAATGGTGAGAGACAGAAATAGGAATTTATTCATTTTTTCTTATTAAGATGCTCAACAGATATTTCAGAAGTTGCTACCATCCACTGAGCAAAGCAGCCACACATGGGAGATGTTGTAGTGAGCTACACAAAGCTTGATTTTCTTCTCTTGGTTGCTGCTTGGAGACTATTTATTCATTTATTTTCACTACATAGCTCAAACTGGCCTCCAATTCAGAGCACTCTAGCTTTAGTTTCCTCAGTATTGGGATTACAGGTATGCATAACTTTTCATGCTTCTTCCTCCCCCTCCGCCCCTACCCCCCTCTATCTGATGTGTGCATGCACACATTTGTGTAAATAAACATACACACACAGAGATGTACGAGGAGGACAGATATTTATGCCAAGCATCTTTGTCCATCAGTACCTATCCTATTTGTGGAGACAAAGTCTCTCACAGAGCCCAGGACTCACTGATGGAGCTGGACCAGTGGAAGAATGAGCCTCAGGAAGCTGCAGTCTCTGTCTTATTGGCATTGAGGTTTCCGGTGTGCACTGCTATGCATTCATTTGGATGCTGGATATTTTCCTTATCTGTAGTCCTTTCTTGGTCCTCCCTCTTGCAGAGCCAAGCACTTTGCTAAGTGAGCCATCTCTCTGACCCTCTTTTACTTCTCTTCTAGTGGGAGTTCATGATTTAAATGAATTCTCACCTCTGATAGTTATTAAGAAGCAAAAATAAATAATATAGAACATGCATTAAAAGAGAATTATGTATATGTATAAAATATCCCCAGTTTGCTCTTGAGCCTGGGATGTAGAAAGTGATTTCATGACAGGGGATCTACACACGTACACTCTTCCTTCCCCACTTCCTAAATTGGGAGTCAGAAGGTCTGAACAGAAATCAATTCCTGCAATTTATTTTTAACTTCTTTCTTCTTAGCCAGGATTGATTTTTGTCTTTGTGATCAATGGCGCAGAGAATAGTTCCACGCCCCAAGCAGCTGTTCAAGCGGTGGGTCTAGCTGGCCCCACATCTATCGAACAGAGCGTTAGAAGCTGATTATGAAGCAATAGGATGAAGATGTTTAAAGGATGAGTCTGATTAGTTCCGCCATTCTGAGGAGGAGTGCTTGCAGACAGAGGCCTGCTGGATGCAAGAGTCCAAGCTCAGGAGTGCTCTGGGGAGGACAGAGCTCCAGGGCACACCACCTGTCCCAGAACCCAGCCCAATGGCAGGCGGAGGGAGGCATTGAGGATAAGCATGTTTGTCAGCCACCCCTCCCCCACCCTTCTCCCTTAGCCTTTTTCCTCTTCCCACTCTGGAATGTTTCAACTTTATTCCACCCCATGGAACTGGATCTGAAGCTACAACATAAGCCTTTGTTCAAAACAGTAACAGCAGCAGCAGCAACAACAAAATGTTTTGGCTTGATTTTTCCACTACGCTTTTCAGATTTCAAAATTGTCTGAGGCTCTTAATCTGTCTCTCCCATTTCTTATTTTCTTCCAGCTGAGGGCATGTTTCCCAGGGACATAAACTTAGTCACATCCATGTGTCTTCCGAGCCTTATTCCTCTCATGGTCACTCAATGCTTGTACTCTTGTCTGTGAAGAATGCTTTTGGAAGACACACACACTTTGGAATGACATGGTGTGGGATTTCCACAGAAAGTAATTAACATTTAGAGCAGAGCCTGCCCTCCCAAGGCCTTCGGTCCAGTTCTCTGCGATAAACTTGTAGGTTTCCTGGCTGCTCCACTGTCTCTTGCTTCCAGATGTAAGATAGGAAAAAAAACAAAACAAACAACAACAACAACAAGGAAAAGTGAGAACTCTGAGAGTGGTTGTGTTTATTATTTCATGACACCATGAAATAGCTTCTTAGGTGTTCCCTGTGTGAGAGGAAAAGGGTACAAGGGATGTCCCTTCTTCTTTTGAACTGTTAGAGACATATGCTGGTGAAGTGAACAGTAGATGATATCCCTCCATAGGAAACTCTACAATTCTCAGAATTCAGTTTTGTCTCCTCAGGCTTCTTCTGTTTGTTTTAGATTCTGGCTAATTTTCTTCACCACAGAATATTCTGAACTTTTAGATAATCCCAAGTAAATGGAGAATATGAGCTATACTTTTTGTGAATGAATGTAATTATTATAACACCCTGTGGGTTAATTCCTGTTTTATTGTAGAAGAGATGCAGAGAGGTTACACTGTTTCCCAAGATCAAATAAACTACTTGTAAGCAATGGCACAGAGTATCAATTCAGGCCCTTTGGCCCCAGAGACTTCTTCCTCAGCCATTCAGTGGTCCTGCCTTCTAAATGACAAACCAACACAACCTGTGGATGATTTTGGCTAATGCAAACTAAATCAGAAACTATGGAAGGATATGAATAGTCATGTATGTGTTCACCATTAGATAAGTATTTTAAAACATTTTAGCATTAGAATGACCCAGCAATATCACTTTTGGGTAAATTATCAAAGGAAGCTCAATCATGCCACAAGGACATTTGCTCAACTAGTAGCATTATTCGTATTATTCCAGAACCTGGAAACAACCTAGATGCCCCTCAACCGAAGAATGGATAAAGAAAATGTGGTACATTTACACAATGGAGTACTACTCAGTGGTAACAAATAATGACATCTTGAAATTTGCAGGCAAACGGATGGATATAGAAAAACACATATTGAGTGAGGTAACCCAGACCCAGAAAGACAAATATCATATGTGCTCACTCATAAGTGGCTTTTAGACATAAAACAAAGGGAAAACCAGCCTATAACCCACAACCCCAGAGAAACTAGACAACAAAGAGGACACTGAGAGAGACACACATGGTTCTAAACAGGAAGGAAAAATAGACAAGATCCCCTGAGTAAATTGGGAGCATGGTGGTGACAGAAGAGGGTAGAAGGGCAGAAGGAAGAAGGGAGGGGAGTGGAAAATGTGTAGTGTAATAAAAATGATAAAAAAATTAAAATTAAAAAAGAAGGAGCAATTTATATTACAGAATATGTATGCATGCAAGTTGTGCTTGTAAAACTATTAATTTAAAAAGATGCATGAATTTGAAAGAGAACAAGGAGAGGTGCATGTATGGGTTTGAGGAGTTAATCGGGAAAAAATGTGAGAGAATTATATTATAATCTCAAAAACAAAAGAAAATGTTGGTGCAGGAGATTTGTCTGTATTCTGTCAATCATGTTTTAAATAAATGCTGATTGGCCAGGCAGGAAGTATATTCGGATCAACCAGATAGTAAGTAAAGGTGGGGCACTGATAACAGGAGAATGCTGGGAAGGAGGAAGCCCATTCCTCCCGAGTCTTGCCCAGACTACAGAAGAAGCAGGATGTGACCTGCCTGGTTAAAAAAGGTACTGAGCCACGTGGCTAACATAGATAAGAATAATGGGTTAATATACATTATAAGAGCTAATACGAAGCCTGAGCTAATGGGCCAATCAGTTTATAACCTAATGTAGACTCTCTGTGTGATTTTCTTTGGGACTTGCTGGCTGTGGAAACTGGGCAGGACAGAAACCCCAACAAGCTGGCCTTCATGTTACAAAAAGTTTTAAAAAAATATTCCCTGGAGTTGTTGAATGAGCAAATTGGAAACTGGTAGTGTAGAACCTGAAGATACTGCATTGAAGACCTCTGCACTGAGGAGGCCAGAGGCCAGAAAGCAGTGTGCTAAACAGCGTAGGAAAAACAATTGTGAGACCTTGCTTTGCATTGGCCTGAGCCTGTCCCTCTCTTGTTAATTTCACAAGAATCTAGACAGGTTAGATTGTCAAGAAGGTGCAAATAAAGAATTTCTTGCTTCCCAACTATAACTCTTGGATAGTTTCTTGAAAAAAGACTTCATTTATAAAAGGATCTACCTCTGCAAAAGGTAAAAAACAGTATGGTTATTTAAAATCATTGAATATCATATGCATTTTCTTAAAAATGCTGTACTTGATAGTTTTATGTCAACTTGACATAGCTAAAGTCATCTGGTAGGAAGGAATCACAAACAAGTAAATGCCTCTAAAAGTTTAGGTTGTAGACAGTTCTGTAAGGCATTTTCTTAATTAGTGATTGATGGGGTAGGGCCCAGCCCATAGTGGATGGGGCCATCCCTGGGCTGGTGGTCCTGGGTTCTATAAGAAAGCAGACTGAGCAATCTATGAGGACCAAGCCAGTAAACATTACTCCTCCATGATCTCTGCATCAGCTCCTGCCTCCAGCTTTCTGCCCTGTTTGGATTCCTATCCTGACTTCCTTTGATGATGAACAGTGATATGGAAGTGTAAGCCAAACAAACCCTTTCCTCCCCAACATGTCTTTTAGTCATGGTGTTTCATCAGAGAAACAGAAACTCTAACTAATATAGTTATGGATTAGAAATGAAGGGATGATTATACCCTGTACCATACAGAATTACATTATGGACATCAGGTGTCACTCAGGTGCCTCATGTGTTGAAGACTTAAGCCCTAGCTGGTGGTGCTGTTTGGGAGACACTGAAAACTTCAGGAGACCTAGCTGAGGAAAGGAAGTCATAAGAGGTGCGTCCTTTGCTTGTCTTGGACATGCCTTCCTCTTCTTCCTTCCTTTCTTTTCCTCCCTTCTTCCTTTTTTCATCTCTTCCTCCCTCTCTCAATTTGACTACCATGAGGTAAAGAATCTCTGGCATAATTTTTCTGACATCATCATATTCTTCCCCACCTATAGGCCCAGAAATACAGAACCAAGTGATAAAGAACCAAACCCTCTGAAACCATGAGCTACAATGAATTTTTCCAATGCAGCAGTGTGCATACACACAGCATACCAAATACAATCTGCACATAGGTGCTGTTTCTATCATTTCAAATCAACGAGTGGTTCACCATCTTCCTGGATCTCCCTTCCCATACCTCTCCAGATTTTCTGGTGACCACCTCCTTCTCCTTCTTTCTCTCTTCAAGCTCTATCATACCTTCTCCCCAACATTTTCTTTCACCCTTCTCTCCATTTGTCACTTGGAACAGTTTTGTCTGCCTGGCCTCTCTCATCTCTATGCCTTATTTCATCATCTCATTCAGCAAGCGAAATGTCCTTTATTATTAGGGATCAAATCTTCTAAGCCTGTAAGATTGTAAATTACACCAGTTTATATATTGCATATAATACTGTGTGTGTATGGTGTTGTGTGAGTGTGTGTGTGTGTCTGTGTGTGTGAAAACAGAGAACACACATTTATGTATGTCACACTGTGGAGGATGATTTAGAATGGTAGCTATACCCACAGCATCTTAGAGTCAAGCAAATATGTATTTAAATTCAGGTTAGCCCTCTGCTAGCTATGTGATTTTGCTGTCTTGTGTTTTCTTGTTCCATCTGCAAATATAGTTGGAAGAGTGTGGTGCCCACTGTATTCAACACTAATCCATTCTAAGTGTAGAAAGTGACATTAGACGAGGTTCACCCTACTGTGGATGTTCTGTGGAGGGAATATCACAGGAACTAGCTTTCGTGCTGCTCAGGGGTAGCAGGCGCGGCATTGTTGGTGCTCTTGCATTGCTATTGGTACACTTTATGCATTATTCTGGCTTCCCAAAGGGTTGATAGATTCTGTGATATTACTGCCTCATGGCAGTACTTGGCCCAGTCTGAGCACAGATGTGCTGAATGTGCACTTTCCTGTTGGTAAATGTTGCATGTAACATGTAGTGAAGCCAGGGCCAGTGTCCATGTTGCAGCCCTCCAGCACGATGGAAGTTCACAAGACAGAGTCATTGTGGCCGCAGCCTTCATTTATATGTGGATTCAGCACTGGGTGGTTAAGAACACCATGTCATCTGCTGCTGTGTTTCCCGCGTGAAGGAGAACGTTCTTACAGCTCCTGAATTTTCATGTTGAATCGCTATCACACACGCAAAGGAATATTTGATATAAAGTTGCTGTCCAGTTGTATAACGATCCATGCAATTATCTCTCATCTGTGTTTTTTCTTTTTAATTCTAATTCAGGAAACAGAGATTTTAGAAGTGTAGAAAAGTGGAAAAAGCCTGGGGGTTTTCTTTGAGCCCCACTTTAAGCAACAAAGTGTCCTTAAGTAGCCTGTTTGGACTTTGGGCCCTTTAGTTATAAAATGATGATATCATTAAACCTCCTGGGTAGTATTCAGATCAAATGAGAATTAATGTAATAAAATCAGACTCAGTGGCAGTGGTGATGGTGTGTGTGTGTGTGTGTGTGTGTGTGTGTGTGACTGGACGGATGTGAGAGAGGATCTTGAGAGAGTCAGTGAAGAGGAAAGATTATAATCATAATATAGTGTAGGAGATTATCAAAGAGTAATGGAAAATACCAAAAAGAAAAACTAGAAGCATGGAGCACAGTAAAGATTCTAGATGCAGTGGCATGTGTGCCATTTGGCAAGAGACAAATTATCTATCTTCAGAATCAATGTGGTTCAGCAAATGGGCCAACTTCCTACTGTTCATGGTGACAACCAGTGAGTGCTACAAGAAGACTACCAAAATGAGCCTGGAATTCAGAAGAAAAATAATGATGAATGGGTTAGAAAATTGGAGAGGGGCAGGACAGGCCTCCCTGAAATTGGTTGATTCTAGGCGTGGATCCAGATGATTTGTCCTAAACTATCCATTCTTTGGCGAGGCTTCAGAGTGGACAATTTAGCCTTATTGCAGACTATGTAGTATAATTGACCTTGTCAGGATTTAATGACCTACATTTAAATCTGAACTCTGCAACTTCGGGACTGCCCAATTTCTGTAGGTTATTCAATTCACTAATAAGCAAGAACTTCATGGTGCCTCCTCCACAAGGTAAATTGTTCTTGGGAACAGACAAGGTGTATAATGCCAGTGAAGCAATGATGGTCATGTTGATGGGCATGAGAGAAAGCTAATATAGAGACTGCAAGGGGGGAAAGTCCTAGAAGTGGCAGTTGGCATTTATTTAAGATACATGGCCCCTTATAGAAGTGTTGTCTAAGAAACCACTTGGCAGATGGTTTCAGTCCATCCCCTGCTGTCCTGAAATTCACTCATGAGGCAAGCAAGTGCCATACTGGCAAAGGGTCATTGTTATACCTTCTTCCAGTTCACATGCAGCTCGAAACCACCTGGAAAAATCCCAGGTCCTCATGAACCTCATCTCTAGAAAATTAATGGTCTTGTTTTCCTTGTCCTTTCAAGATGTGTAAACTACTTTGAAAATATCAGTAGAATTAATTATTTTCCCAGCAGCTGTGCACACCTGCAGTTCATTCCATGTGGCTGCAGATACTTGTGTCATACGGTGCTGCTTATCTCTTTCCTGTTTCTCTTCCTCATACTTGTGTTGCCCTTGGGCGTTTAGTCTATGTGTAAATCTGACAGATCCAGCACCTCACAGTGTCAGCATAGACATATCTACATCTTCTTCTGGATTTATCAGTGAGGGATTATCCTGTTCTTCCTCCCAATTGCTATTGGTACAACCTAATCTTTCTTTCCAGGGTCCTTTACATGAATAAAAATCATTTTATTATCTTATCTCATTTATTCACAGGAATCTGAAAGGGGTAAATATTGCTAGTTTCTTTCTTATAGAAAAGTAACCCCCAAATTACAAGAGGTTGGTGGCTGAGTTGGAAATGAGGCAAAAGATGCCAGTGTCTTCATGCTACATTCTGTCTCATCCGTTCACTTTCATTTCCTGTAGTTCAGGAAGACTGGTGAAGCAACAGAGGCTACTGTCTACTTTGGGGAGGTTTTTACCCAAATAATTGACTTCATAATACCAACTATATAAAACGAAAGTAGACTACATGAGCATGGTTGATCAAGCTAACTAGAAAGCTTTCAAAAAAATTGTTAAGACTGTACATGCCAGACCCTTTAAATGGAATTTCTAACACACACTTTGTTCCATGTTTTACAAAAAGCATTTGTAAAGTCCATGGTACAAGGAACAATGCCTTCTTGACAATTGGAAGGAAGGAAGTGTTTTGATAGCAAGCTTTACCATGTCTGTCCTTCATTCCAGATTCCATGTGGGAAGAAAGGGGAGAGAGAGAGAGAGAGAGAGAGAGAGAGAGAGAGAGAGAGAGAGAGAGAGAGAGAGCTCCTAGGCCCTCCCTCCATAACAATTGTCATCCTATAACAATTCTGAAAGTGGCTATTTTTCAGATACTGTTCCATTACCAAGTGTTCACAGATGTTAGACTCCTTGGTCCAAATCCATATTCTGTCATTACTTCTGCATCTATTTTTTCCTTTCCACCAACCTATCATACACATACACATAAACTGAAGTGGCGCGGGGTACAGCAAGCTTCTGTTTGTCTCAGGAGTCAGAATGGTATCCCCAGGGCTTCTTTTCTCTTGAGTCAAGAAAGTAAAACATAAATATCAAACTTAGTTTCATTAATGGCAATCTTTAGCTCATTTAAGCTTTGTGGTCTCTATTTGTGGTCCCCCTGGAAAGTCATTCTGGTTGAGGGTAAGGAGAGGAATTTCAGAGCTCCACCCTTGGCCAGTGTGATCAGGTGGCTGTCTATAAGTACTCGCCAGCCAGTCTCCAGGAGGCCTCCCAGGTGTTCTGTGGCCACAGGCATCTTTATCTGCAATTCTTCCTGAACAGGTAATATGCAGCAAGCAGCTCCCTCTGTGTGCGCCGTGAAGATGAATTTATTCCCATGCTGTATCTTCAGGAGTAGTAGTTATATCTTTATTTTTCAGGAGAGGAAATCTAAATTACTTTCTCAAAGTTATTAAATCAGCAAGGGGGAACAGCCAGATTCAGATCCATTTCTAGGGGAACAACTAATGTGCTCCATTCTTTTAAAAAATGGGAAAAAGGTCCCCTTTGTAGGCAAATGGAACTGGAAACCGAGTCCTATTGTTCTCTCTGACAAAATATGGGTTATTTTGCCTATCAATTATGCCAGCTGTTGTGTCCTAGACAAAAGGTCATTGTCCCATGGTTTTCTGGCTCATCATTGTTCTCTGCCCTGCTGGCATTCCTAGTAAGCAGTGAAGTTGGTTAGTGGTTTGCTGATGGTTCTGATAAGCAGTGAAGTTGGCTATCTTGCTGGTGATGGTGGCAGTTGCCGTAGTTTTTGACAGAGCAGTTTACTGGCAAGTTCAATATTCCCCTCCCCTCCATCCCCTTCCATCCCTACAGACAAGAATCATGAAAGAAAAAGAAATATTGGCTTGAGTGTCAGCTTTTATCCCAAATCTATTCTTGGTGAAGCTATTTTGGGACTATTGTGTTTGATACCAATAAAAGATTTTATGTGTCAATCTGTTTTGAAGGAGGTCCAGCCTTAGCATAAGACATAGTCTTAGATAATCGGGTCATGCTTTCTAGACACAGTGATATAAAACTAGGTATTACATTAGTACTACAGGACCTCTAGGCTGTAAAATCAGCAAACACCAGTTAGACCAACACTAAATTCCGAGCCAGACAGTCTGGGACAGGAGATGACTTGCTGATAGGATGCTGTGCTGTTCCTCATGCTGCACCAATGAAATAGACAGGTAGGGAGGGGCCTTAGCAAAGGAGCTTTGGGAAATGACCTCAAGTTAGTTGAGGAATTTCATCTTTGATGAAAAAGCTGCCATGAGAGTTGACTTGAACTCTGAGACCAAATAGTGATTGCTGTGTCTCAGATTCCTGAGCAGCTTGGAGTACAGGCATCAAGTTGACTCTTAGGGTCCAGCATTCATAAATCTATTTCTTTGTTCCTTTTTAAAATTTATTTATTTATTTATTTTTATTGTTTTTATTTAACATATATTTTTCTCTGCTTCCTTCCCTTTCTCCTCCTCCCCTTCTACTTTCTCCCCTGATCCCCATGCCCCCAACTTACTCAGAGATCCTGCCCTTTTTCTACTTCCCATGTGGATTAGATTCATGTATGTCTCTTTGTTGTCTACGTTCTCTGGGATTGTGAGTTGTAGGCTGGTTTTTCTTTGCTTTATGTCTAAAAGCCATTTATGAGTAAGTACACATTATATTTGTCTTTCTAGACCCATCCATTTGCCCACAAATTTCAAGATGCCATCATTTTTTTCTGCTGTGTAGTGCTCCATTGTGTAAATGTACCACATTTTCTTTATCCATTCTTCAATCGAGGGGCATCTAGGTTGTTTCCAGATTCTGGCTATGACAAGTAATGCTGCTATAAATATAGTTGGGAACATGTCCTTGTGGTATGATTGGACATCCTTTGGGTGTATACCCAAAAGTGGTATTGCTAAATCTTGAGGTAGGTTGTTTCCTAATTTTCTGAGAATTTTGCGTATTGATTTCCAAAGCAGCTCTACCAGTTTGCAGTCCCACCAGCAATGGAAGAGTGTTCCCTTTAGAAAAAGAAAAAAAAAAGAGTGTTTTTTGAGGTTCTTTGAGAATTCTTTAGGGGGAAAAAGATAAAAACATTGAGAGGTATTTAAATGATATGACTTAATGAACAAAAGAGTTTTCAAAAGGTAATTGTGCATTATAAGGGTTCAAATATCCTCTTCCCTTCTTTAAGGAGGAAGAAACAATGCTTGAGTCATGTGATGGGCAGCTGATATACCTATAAGTGCAGTCATTTTTCTTGGTCAGTATTACTCAAATTGTACTGGACCCAAATCAGTCTCCTAACCGGAAAAGCTTTTAAATGTCATTTTCTATGAAGGCAACAGTCCTTGTATAGGCCAATTTTATTTCCATTGTGGTCCTCCTTATCCACACATTCTGAGAGCAGCCCCATTCATTCCTGGTCAACAATGGAGCATTGATTTTCAGGGAAGGGAAATTGACAAGACCTCCACACAGAAAGATCTGCTGTTTTAGAGGATATCCTGTCTGTGAAATTGCAAGTTGAATGATATAGGACCTATCCCTCTCTACAGAGAGGTTTGGGAGCCTCATTCAATGCAAAGGTTAGCCTTAGCTTTAAAAACAGTAAATCAGTAAATATTAGGTTTCAATTCCAGGGTCACCATTCCCTTGCTGTTTATTTTTGAGTACTTTGTATAACTTTGTTTTATGTCAGTTTTCCTCCTGAACATAAAATAGAAGGTTGGTATGTATATATGAACAGTACTTGATACAAGTGTTCAATAATGTTATCTGCTATTAATCTCTCCACCTAATATCTAATAATAGTGGTATTATTAAAATTAGTAACAATAACAATTATTATCATGGATATTATATAATATGAAAGGTAAGCACTCATAATAACATAGGTGCTCAAAAATATTTGTTTATGTCCTTCTCTTATTTCCTATGTCTGCTTAGACTCTACAGGTTGACTCATGTCTATTCAGAAAGAGGTTCAATTGCTGAATTCCTGAAGAGGGACAGGAAGTAACTCTCTGTTTGATTTCATGTTTAGTGAGAAGATTTCCCTCTGTTCACTAGGAAATCTGCCATTCAGAGACAGGATGAATCAACAGAAATAATTAACACTGCATCAGGTTTTAAGCTTGGCCACAGCAAGAATGGGGAGTGTCAAAAGGGACAGATTTATTTAATGATCAATGCATTTATCCAAAGGAATCATTTTCACTGGCTAGGAGCCCAATTAAACCTGTATAATGGAAATCCAGAAAATCAGATTAACGAGCCAGTCATTAGTAAGGAAAAGACCCAGCTAATTCTGTGTTTAGCATGACGAATGGGCCCAGAGCAAATAATTGCATGACATTCATCAAATGTAAAATAAAAGGTGTCACTGAAAAGGAGAGTAGTAATAATCTCTGGGATTTACAGTGCTAGGAAATTTGCTTGTAAGGAAGAGAAAAGTTCATCAAAATAGATTAATAGTCACTAAACTTTATTCCTTCCTGTGTGGTTGCCAGAGAATCACACAAATAATAATGGAGAGACAGCAAATGCATCAGCTGGGTGTCTCCCTAGCACTCTGGAGATCTCCTGTGGATGTGGTACTTAAGATTCTGTCTGGAAATAAGCCATTGGCCATCCAGGACTGGATAGGGATGGAGAGAGATTGTGTGTGCCCAGCTGTAGTCACGGAACAGTGGAGATTACCAGACCCACAGTCTCTGTGGATGCACAGATTAAGCCCAGAAACCCATCATTCAGTTGCTATTTTTAATTTCCTCCTCATTCCTGAGTCAGGGTTTGAGCAGAGGCAGGAATAAGAAAGCCCGTGATCACTTTCTGGCTGCAACAATGAAACACTATGTGATGCTGAGTCCTTGGCTGAGCCTCTCCAAGTCAGTCTCCTGACCTGGAAAGGAAGGATATGGGAAATCAAATGAGGTAAACTGTGCACCGCAGCATCTTCCATTTCCTAACACTGACTAAACAGTGATCGATATTGTTCTTGTTTATGTTAGTGTTCTTCTTCTAGGAAGACATGGCTTTCAAAATGTCTCATCAGTGTCATAACAGGCTGTCTAGGAATGCAGAGAAACACACACACAAGCCAATTCAAAGCTTTATAAACAAGTATAATTTTTAAAAAAGATGTAAGAATCCAAGGAAATATGTTGTTATTATAGTGAGATGAGTAAGACAGAGGGAAGATTCTTCCAGCCACTGAGAGGAGAACACGTACAGCTTCAGAACTCAGCTTTCAGAGGTTCGGATTTGTCTTGTCTTGGGCAAGCCACTTGGCATCTTATACCTTTTGTAGTGCTGCCACGAGGAATAGCTAGATAATTTATAAAAGAGTTAAGGGACTTCTGGAGCATGGTTGGGGATATTTTAGTTGAGTCATTATTATTATCATACATCCATTGTCTTCCTGGAGCTCGCTGTGTCGGTGTCAATCATTTCTGCTACTACAGGAAAATACCAAGTCTGAATAATTTATAAACAATAGAGATTTGGTTTTCCCTGGTCTGGAGGCTTCAGAGTTCAAGTCTGAGGCACTGACTGGCTGATTTGTTGCTGGAGGGAGCCTTATCTCTTGCTTTCAAAATGGTGCCTTCAACTTTGTCCTCATCAGGCAGAATGGAGCAGCAAAGGAAGGAGATACTGCGTTGTTTCATACCTCCATGAGGGAAGAGCTTCTGTTACCTAGTCATGTCCTGAAAGGCTCCAACCCCTGATTCTGTTGAATTTGCTGATCAGATTTCCATATGAAATCTCGGAGAGAATTTAAACATTTAGTCAATACTAGTCCGTTACAGTATTCCCTGCCCAGTATTTTGTTTGTTGTCATGTCCAAAAGATGGGGGGAGTGGGAGGAGGGGAGGGAGTGGGAATTAGGATTCGTATGTAAAATGAGAAAAGATTGCTTTAAAAATATAAAATAAAAAAGAAAAGAAATCTCATCAGATTCTAAGTAAGTTCAAAATTCAACAAATCCAACTACTTTAATTCTGATGATTGAAAATGATTTTTTTGTCCTGTTTTCTAGGCAGACTGAGGTAGGAGTTGAGCCCTTACAGATTTTCTGGGTATAGCCCACATTGCAACACTCATGGACTGGCTTGGACTCCCTGTAGCTTTCCAACATGTAGAAAAGTTCAACCCCACAGCTTGGCTGGCAGTTTCCCAGGTGGAACCCTCTGGATACTGGTCACAGTCCTGACATTCCTGTCCTCATAGGGATGAAGATGAAGCCCTAGCCTGCCATATCCCTTTCCTGGTACCTAGTACCATTCCTGTCCTTGTAGAGATGCAGATGAAGCTCATGCCTGCCTCATCCTTCCCTGGTACCTAGCACCATTCCTGCCCTTGTAGGGATGCAGATGAAGCCCCCATGCCTGCAGCATCTCCTCCCTGGTATTTAGGGTTTTAGTGGCATCCTTTGAAACTTAGTGGAAGCAGTCACACTTCTGTATCCCTTGAACTCTGTGGGCTTGAAAAGTTAGTGCCCCAGGAATGCCCTCAAAATTTATTCCTTAGGCTTTCCAGAGATGTGACCTGGGCCACGCATGAGGCTCAACAGGGTCATCTAGAAAGTTCTGTGGTCATTTCTGTAAAACAGGCTCAGGTGATGCTGGGTAGTGAGTTCCAAGTCCGTCTAACCATTTTGTCCTCAAACCCCTGATATTCTGGGCCTATGATGGGACTAGGAGCTTTGGAAGTCTCCCAAGTGCCTCAGGGACTACTCTTCCATTCCCTTTATGAATGCCATCTGGCTTCCTTCTGTTCATACTAATGTCCTTATAAAATGTTTCCTTGATCATACCTTTGGCTTTCTCACCCAAACCTGTCTTTTATCTGTTTACATGGGCAAAATCCAGATTTTCCAAATCTCTAAAGTACCACTTCCCTTTGGAATATAAACTTTATCCAGAATTAATTTTCTCATCTCACAATTTACTCTATGTTGTCTTGAAGGATATGTCAAACTTAACTTTGCTTGAATGTTTCTCCCACCAAACATTCTAACTCCATACATTGAAATTCTGCCACCCACAAATATTAGGACACAGATCCATTGCAGGTCAGTTCTTTGAAGGTGGTCTGTCCTTCAGTATCTAACACACTACTCCAGGTTTTCATCTGAAATCTCATCCGCATCCCATTCTCTGTCCACATTTCCACAAGATGCTGATCACAACCACTCCACCCATCTCTAAGACTAATGATATCTCCAAAGCTCTCCTGACCTTTCACCTTAAAGCTCCATGTGTTGCAATATATGCTTTGTTCCTAGCCTTCATTTCAGCACCACTGCGGCCTCTACCCACCACTCTACTTCTAAGGCACCTTCTTTTATGTTAGTAACAAGTCATTTACCATGGCAGTTTATTTATCAGACTATTTCTGCTGTCATGATAAAATATCTTAAACTGGGTGACTTATAAACATCAAAAGTATAATTCTCATTATCCCCAAGAGCTGACAAACTAAGAGCAAAGCAGAGGTAGGTTTGTTGTCTATACGGACCCTTTCTCTGCATGTGATTTTGTGTCTTGTCTACTGTGTTCTTGCATGGCAGAAGGGACAGATATGGGTGAGAGAGGCTAAAGGTAGTTGCCTGTAATCATTTTTTAATGCTCTGATGCCCACTTTATTGAGTCAAGTGTTCATAGTTTCATTGCTGTTGTCTGAGGATTTTGTCCTCCTCGGTTCCCACAATCATTAAGTCCCAAAGAAATCACACAGAGGTCTACATTAGTTATAAACTGATTGGCCCATTATCTCAGGTCATTAGCTCTTATAATTTATATTAGCCCATTATTCTTGTCTATGCTAGCCACATGGCTCGGTACGTTATTCAGTGAGGCAGTTACATCTTGCTTCTTCTGTGGCTGGGTCAGGACTGTACAAAGCAGAATCCTCTTCCCAGAATTCCCCTGTTCTCTTTAACCCACCTCTACTTCCTGTCTGGTTGTCTTGCCTATACTTCCTGCCTGGCTACTGGCCAATCAGTGTTTATTTAAAATATAATTGACAGAATACAGACCATTGTCCCACACCACCTCCCCCCCTTTTTTTAAAAAACAAAAAACAAAAAACAAGAACTCTGAATCTAATATCCTTTGTTTAGCTTTGCTCCTGACCATTAGCCATAACAACTTGTAACCAACATTCTAAACAAAGAAAATATCCATAGTCCATTTTTGGAGAATGTGGGCATAGTTTTCCAGGCTACCTCCTGCTGGTTGGGGGTGTTGATAATCTTATGGGGACCTAAAAATATTAGAATTATGATCAAGTCCTGACTGGAGTATCCTGTGAGGCTTGATCATCTCAGGCAGCAGTCTTGAATCTGTTCTGGATATAGAACTCAGACATCTGGCCCATCTGTTCTTACCAGTGATTTCTCAGGTAGTCTTCCTTGATCAAACCTAAGTTTTCTTAACTCAGAATAAATCCAAAGCCTCTTATTTTCTGTGGAAACAAAAGCAAAATCTCTTCTCCAAAGAAACTTATCTATTGACTTCAATTTTGAAGTCAAGACATTTTCAAAGTACCTATCTTGGATTAATTCAGTAGCATTTATAAGCAAATATCTTTTAGCAGCTCCTTACTCAGCATTCAAACAATTCAAAGAGATCATAACATACAATATCCAGACTCTCGGTGTATTTTTCATCTTTACGTGGCTTTATTTTAACTTCTACTTTTTTATTTTTATTTTTAATTTTTGGCTTTTTGAGACAGGGTTTCTCTGTGTATCTTTGGCTGCCCTGAAACTCACTCTGTAGACCAGGTTGTCCTTGAACTCTAAGAGATCCACCTGCCTCTGCCTCCCAAGTACTGGGATTAAAGGTGTGTGCCACCATACCTTGAACTCACAGAGGTCTGTCTGCCTCTGTCTCCCAAATGTTGGGGTTAAAGGTGTGTACCACCACACCTTGAATTTACAGAGGTCTGCCTGCCTCTGTCTCTCAAGTGTCTCAAGTGTTAGGATTAAAGGTGCGTACCACCACACCCAACTACTCCCTTTTTTCTTTTTTATTTTAAGGACTTTAACCTTTTTCTTTTCTCTCCCAAGCCTGCATATATTTTTAACACACTGTAAACCATTTAGAGCATTTATGCTGGGAGGACAGCCCAGAAAGCTGGCATTTTAAAACAGCATGGCTTTTTTTTCCTGCTATGGCTGAAAACCAAAAAGCATGCAGTCAGCTTTTCATCAACATCATTTAAGTGTTTTGTGGCAGGGTCTCTTAAAAGAGCTGCAGGGTTTTACAGCTAAAGCTGAGTCAGGAAGCCTCTCTTAAATGAGATGCATTTTCCTCTAGCAAACAGAGCTCACCTGAGAAAATGCTGCTACCAATAAGCTGTGCTTAACTCTATTCTTTTTTGTCTAGAATTACTTCACAAGCTCTCTCAGTCTTTATGTGGATGCCATAAGTCCACGTGGGTGCCATTCTGTTGTCTGAGGTTTCTGTCCTGCCTGGTTCCCGCAATCGTTAAGTCCCAAAGAAATCACACAGAGGTCTACATTAGTTATAAACTGATTGGCCCATTATCTCAGGCTTCTTATTAACTCTTATAACTTATATTAGCCTATTATTCTTGTCTATGCTAGCCACATGGCTTGGTACCTTATTCAGTGAGGCAGTCACATCTTGTTTCTTCTGTAGCTGGGTCAGGACTAAAGAAAGCAGAATCCTCTTCCCAGATTTCTTCTGTTCTTTTTGACCCACCTCTACTTCCTGTCTGGTTGTCCCACCTATATTTCCTGCCTGACTACTGGCCAGTCAGTGTTTATTTAAAATACAATTGACAGAATACAGACCCTTGACCCACACCACATTGCCTTCTAAAAGACCCTACCTCTTATGGTTATTGCATTGGGCATTAAACTTCAGCATACAATTTAGAAGAAATACAAACATTAAACCTGTAGCACTTGTGTTGTCGAGGAAGGAAGAAGACCACAACCATGCTGTAAGACATGAATGAACACTTAGAGTAATATGTATGCCTTTAGAGTAAATGCCAAAAGCCCCACAGAAAAGGAAGAGGTAAACTTCAGAAGCTGATAGATAGGGCCACAGTAAACTGGGGGCATCTAAGATCTTTCCATGAACTCTTGAGTTCTGAACTTAGGTCTGAGCCAAGAGGTACACAGTCAAGTAAAGTAGAGGGAGGCATCTTAATACCTGTGTGTTAAGATTCTATGATTCTGTGGTAGTGTAAGTATCCTTGGGCTAATGATCGTCCTGTGCCCTCTAATATGTTGAAGCATTCCATGGCCCATATATACCATAATCTGTACTTATTATTGAAGCATGAATGTTACAGGTTGTGTGTGAGCTTGTATGTGAGGCAATCTATGCTAACGGATAGATTTGGTGAGGTTCTATAGAGAACTGTATTTTAAGCACAGCATGTATTTCAAGTGATTAAATGTTACCCCATATATGCGATCTCCTTTGGATGGTGACAAAATACTTTAGGACAAAATAGAGGTGAAAACTGGATAACACTGTGAATGAATTAAGTGCTATTAAACTGTGTATTTGAAAGAGGTTTAATTATAGGAATTTCATATCATTAAAAATTATCACCACTATGAATAATAGCAGTCAAGAAGTTCAGTTGAGGCATATAGAGGTGTATGCAGATTTGTGTTAAAGATCTAGTTCTCTCATGTTCAAAGTGTGGCTCCCAGATGGCAATAGCTCTAAGAAACTTATTAGAAGAGACAATTTGTTGAGTTCAGCCAAACTTGATTGAATCAGACATGGGGCCCAGCAGTCTAAATTTTAATAAGCTATTCAGGTGATTCTGAAGCATGCTAAAACTCAAAAGTATTGATCTATGTTTTTTGTTTAGCAGGTATGCTTATATGTGTTGATTTTATAATTAAAATAGAAAGAAATCAAAGAAATGAATGCATAGGGTCTTGCAAGGTCTAAGAGTGTCTATGGGTCCAGGCCCAAGAGTTACATCTTAATCTGATTCTATGAACATAATGATTGTTTTAAAAAGAAGGGGTTTCCTGCAGGCCATCAATTGCATTCCATCAACACCCACTTCTAAGCCAGTACAAAGCAAGGTTGATTCATTACAAGAATTTTAGCAAAATAAAAGTTCTAGAATTAAAAAAGAAAAACAACTCTCATTAGAAAGTAGAGCCTTAGGATAGCCCTAAACATGAAGGAGAACACAGATCTATCATCATCACTTACAGCCTAAACATGAAGGAGAACACAGATCTATCATCATCACTTACAGCCTGAACCTTGAATCAGGCTTTTCTCAGTTTCTGCCTTATGCTGAGTCTAAAATCCACTCTACCTGGCAGCTTGGGGAACCCACTTTTGGGTCTTTCATCTGTGAAGAAGAGGAAGGGAGCCGTGGGAGAGGTGATGTCTTAGAGTGAGGGGTGATGGGGGCTTTCGATAGAGACGTTACACCCCACTGTTCCCAGCAGATCTGGGGATGGCTGCCACATCTGGACAGGAGTGAGGGGACTGGCTGGTCTCCAGCATGGACTTGGGCTTTGGTGAGAAGGGAGCATGTGCCAGCCGTAATTGCCTCTGCAGCAGTCTGGTCGCTATTGTCCTCCTGCTATTTTCTCTGAACCGGCCATGTTGTCTTCCTCTGTGAATATTAATTTCCCTGGAGTTAGGATAATTGGACCAGGAGCAACCCTCCACAGAGCTGCCTATTGACAGGACTTTTCCACAAAAATGGGCCTGGGGACAGTTTCTTGGAGTGGTTCTGTGTCATCTAATGAAGCATCTATCCTTTGCCAAGTGAGGTGGCAGAGCTCATTCCTGTCCTCCTACCTCTGAACTAACAGAGGTTTATGAATTCCGTGTCTGGACTTTTCCTCCCACGTTTAATGCCTTTAATCAGCTTGCACATGGGAAGGATCAGTAAGCATCTGTTCAAGGCATGGATTCATGAATATAAATGGAAAAGTGTGACCAAGGAAGACGTGAAATTAAATTTCACAATAATGGTGCTCTGAGCCGTGCTAATCATTTAGATTCTGAAAAATGCTTGTGATCCTGGTGCTGTGGTTGCAATGTATTAATAAGTTAATAAAGATAATAAATACTGGACAAATAGATCATAAATGAAACAATGCTTGGAGTTTCAGTTTTCAGTTGAAACTATGCATTAGGTGCGTTTTATCTGCAAAGCACAGTGGCCAAGTACCACACCAACCTATGTTCTTACTTAGAGATTTAGGAAGATGGGAATTATTATTATAATTGTGCATTTATTGTCTCAACACTATGATGTAAAAATACTCAAGGCATCAGAGACTCAAAACTAGCACCAGACAAAGTTGAAAAGGTAATTTTGAGCATATTGTGGTTGTTTATGCACAGGACAGTATTTTCCAACTCCTGGCACCATCTGATTTCTTTTTGTTTCCCCCATGATCCAGGTAACAATAGGTGGAAGAGCCAGCTACTACGTGTCCTATCGAAGAGAAGCCTTTGCCCAGATAAAGCTGCCCAAGTACTCCTTGCCAAAGGTATTGCATGCAGCGCCTGCTCTCTAGAGTCTTGCCTGACAATGCCAGGGATGGAGAGTCTGCCTCCAAGGGATGCAGAAAGTCACTGGCATTTAGTCTGGAGTGCTTCTGAAGGATTCTGGTTATTGTTGATAGTGCTGAACCTGAGAGGTTATTCCTTTCTCGGCAGCATGCCAGGCATGGGTTTGATTTCCTGTAACTCAAGCATGTGATATGGTCTTGGGCTCTTTGCCAAGAGTGGGAGAGAAAGAATACTGGCTTTGAAATCAATCTCTTCAGAGGGTTCTCCTTCCTATAGCAGTGTTATTGACAACCAGAGGTAAGTTTGCTAGGCAGGAGCACAGCCGCTGCATGTGGCTCCTGAAAGTACACAGAGAAGTCTGGTGGTGTTCTTGACTTTACATTTGAAGGGTGACTATGAACAGCGTACCTATGTCTCCACCCCACTCTGCCACCGTGAAGATAAAATGGCCTAAGTAACTGGAACAACACTATCAAGTGGCAGCATTTCACCTCTTCCATCAATTATAAAGTTTATTCTGTGCATCCCATTTCTTGTGAACACCAGCTTCTAGGTAAAGATGGAGTCTGTAAATTCTTTGTGAACAAACCAGAATGTGATTATATAATTTAATGGGGCAGCGGGGATGCTGTCTCGAGGTATACTCTTACCACATCATATGACAAAAAGACATCAGCCTCTGAGATGAGGCTAAGAAACATCGTAAAAGCACCTGAGCACAGGGGTAGGAGGATTATGGGATTTTATTTTCAGTTATTCATGTATGAATGTGTTCATTCCATTCTGTTTTCATCTATTCTTTCTTTTTCTCCATTTATTCAACTTTTCTTCCATTTAAGTGGACAATCTATGCTAAACATTGAATTGTTTAAAAAGTCTTCTTATTGATGGAGAATTTAAATTATAAAACTCAATCTCTCTATTTTTTATGGTTTTCCAAAATTATTAATTTTTCATGTTTTTAATCAAAATAAAAATTTCATCATACACCCTTCATTCCCCCCTCCTGCTCCAACCAGATACCCTCCTTGCACTCCTCTCGTACCCCAAACTCAAATTGATATCCTCCTTTTCTTTGGTTATATTTGTTATATGAGTGTATACGTGTATGTGAGTGCAAATTTTTATAAGTACAACCTACTGTGCCCGTTATTTTGTTTGTATAGATACGGGGATCGTCCCTGGGAAACACTGATTCACTTCCTCCCAGTCAAAATAGGTATAGTCTGAACCTGGGCAAAAAGTTAGTTGGTAACAGAAGGACAGGAGGTGGTCAAAAATACTTTGATTAGAAGCCTCTCCATGGTCTTTCAGTTCAAAGTACAGAGTAGGACAATGCACCACCAAGCTGAGTCACACACAGGAGGAAGAAAGGCTTGTCAAAACCAGAAATGACTTGCTCGTGTTCAGAAGCAGGATTGGGACAAACCTGTGCTGTTTGTTTCAGCCGTAGAGAAAAGTGGGTACGATGTTAATGGGTTAAAATCATGTTGTAGCTTCACGAGATGTTTTCTCCATGCACTCACTCAATGCCTTAAACCTGGTGCATTTTATAAATATCAAAATATTCATAAGCAATAAAAATCAAATAAGTATAAATTTAATAAAATATTTAAAAACATTTCTGAAAAACATTGAACTAGGGATTGAATAGTAAATATGGTAACATTCATTGCCTGCAAAAAATCAAATAAGTATAAATTTAATAAAATATTTTAAAGCATGTAAAAAACTAAACTAACTATGTATTAGTGAAAACAATGCAAACATTTCTCGCCGGCTAGAGCTTGTAGTGTGGTATGCAAGCAGCATTAAGACAGCCAATATGAGTGTAGGGAGTATCCCAGAAGTCTACGGAATGTTGAGCGACCAGGTCTTAAATACCCTGTAGGTGTGGTCTTGAGCAGCTCCTGAGAAGGAGCTGACCTTGGCAGGCTTTCTGAGGAGCAGAGCCTGGAATGGGAGGAGGGAGACTGGAGCAGAGATTCCCAACAATGCAAAGACTCTGTATGAGGAGCAAACAAGGTTAAAATGCCTTGAGAAGTTTGGTTGCAGTTTGGCAGGAGGGCTGTTGGAGATAGCAGATCCATGTTAAATGGCCTTGGGGGAACATGGAGACTGCTCTCTGGCTTCATTCTTGCCTCTCTATGACTGGATGTTGTGGAGAAATAGCTCAGTATTTGGCTGCAGCTGTTTAAAGCCAGCCAGGAAACTGGTATGAGAGGCTGAGAAAGGGAAACATTTAGCTCCGAGTTTCCTAAAGGAGAATTCTGTGGTTCCCACCACAGGCCCGAGCCTACAAGTCTCCCTACCTTGTCCTAAAGTATGTGTTTCAGGAACCTTCCAAACATCTCTCTCTCCACCGTAAGGATGTGTTTACCTCTGTGTGAACACATATTTTGTGAAATTTTCACCTTCTTAGGAAAGCAACAGTTCAGTCTCCTAGGCATATGGCTGCAGGTGGGGTACAAATGAGGCCCTGAATTGATTTCCCCCCAGAGCCCTCCATTAATGATTAGCAACCCCTCGGTGACTTATTGTGGGGGCGTATCAAGCCACTCAAGCAGCCCCTTCATAGAAGTGCATCCAGAGAGACGTCTCATTAATATGAGACTGCTGTGAACGTAGCTGGATGGTGATCGATCATTTTATTAGCCGGTGTTGGCCCAGATTTTCATAATCAGGGCTAAGGAGCTTGGGGCAGAGGGGGTGACGGGAGATTAGTTCTTTCCATTATGTGAAACACTGTAGCAACATATTGTTGCTGTTCCCCGCAGTGCTGTAGCTGCTGTTACTGCCTTAGGAAAGAAAAAATAAATGATAGAAAAGTTTTCTGTAATCCCAGGACCTACCCCATGCTTCTGTTCCCAGCCCGCCTGTTCAGAACACGCACACCTTGACTTTAGAGTAGTTTGCAGAGGGTGAGGCGTGTGGCAGTCATGATGAGCAACATTACTGGGGAGAGGAGCAGTGTACCAAGGCTTCCGTAGTTCCGTTGCTGGGACTCTCACCCCGTAGACGGGACACTTACGCTCCAATTGGAAAGCATGGTACAAGAGGGAAAGAACAATGGCAGCTGGGAAAAGATAGCTGAGCTTTTGAGCAGAAGCCTAAATATCTCTTTCAGCTCAACCGCTTACCCAGGAACCTGGTCTCCTCACCGGCAAATGAGATAATAATACTGACACGGAACAACTCACTGCTGGTTCCTGTACAGTGTTCAGTAACTCTAAGGAATAACTGTTACCTAGGGGGAGATGGTACCAATGCCCATAGCCTGCCTGCTGTGCAGATTAAGGTTATCGTAGGATTGTATCTCAGAAGCATTGGCCTCCATATTGCCTAACACTGTGCCACTCTGAACCCTCCATAGCCTTTTTGGTGCCTTAGGTTCTATTTTTTTTCTTAAGTTGTAACTCTGAAAGTCATTTCTACAAGAGAAAAGTTTTGTTTGTTCCTCAGAGGTATTTGGGTTCTAGTGATGCCCCTGAACTTTGCCTGAGTCCCATGATTCTGGGAAACTGCCGAAGTTAAGAAATCTTCTTCCATGTTAAGTGTTGGGGAAAGGCTGATCTCGAAAGAACTGCTTTCCATGAGAGCTGATGAGACCCAGGGGTCAGCCTCTAACAAGGCCAGCTCACATTCCTGATCTCATCAGTGATTACCTGAATTGTTGTCCTACTAATCAACGTGAAGGAAAAAAAAATTCCTGACAATTTGACGTGACCAAAATGAAGGCTGACTTTTCTATTGTCCTCTGTTCTTGAACTTTGCCCACTCCCAAGTTTATACAGGCAACAACGGAGAA
The DNA here is from genome assembly GCA_004026605.1 of Ondatra zibethicus. Classification (NCBI taxonomy): domain Eukaryota; kingdom Metazoa; phylum Chordata; class Mammalia; order Rodentia; family Cricetidae; genus Ondatra; species Ondatra zibethicus. Next base: position 223,395 of record PVIU01000084.1, on the reverse strand, counting down.
CTTGAGCAAACAGTGCAAAAGGGACAACCATCCACGTGACCTTATAGCATTTCCGAGCATCACTTGTTCTCAAAGAAAATGCCTCCTTCTGTTGTTCCATCACTCCATCTGCATGCTCTGCTGTATACCCAGTCCTTTATTTTATTTTGCATGTTTTTAAAAGCAGCTCTTGGGGTTGGGGAGATTTTATAGATTAAGCGCTTGCTGTGTAAGTGTGAGATTCAGATCATCAGCCCCGTTGGATGCGCTCACATATAATCCCTCATTTAGAGAGGCAGAGTCAGAGGATCCCCTTAAGCAACCTGGTCTAACTATACTAAGTATTCAGGGGTTGCAGCAAACCTGCCTCAGCACCAAAGTAGAGAGTGATGGAGGAAAAAGACACCCGAAATAAATTCTCTCTACACACAAGCACACACGTGGACACAAATGCATAAACATGTACACCACACATGCACGCACATGCAGCAAAGACTAAATGGAACATATAGAAATTTAAAAAAAACAAAGAAAATAATTAAAAGCAATTCTCAGTCAGGCATCATGATTCATGCTGATTATCCTAACATTTGGGAGGTAGAGACAGAAGTATCTGCAGCTCCCAGCCAGCCTTGGCCACGTAGTGAGTTTGAAGCCAATCTGGGATACATCAAACCCTTTTGTAAAAGTAAACAGAACAAAGGCAGTCCTTTCTGAAGTACACTTGCAGATAGTATGACCAGAGTCTGCAGTAGATTTTCCTTATCAAAGTCAGAGTTTGTAGTATCTCGGCAATAGAAAGTAGTTAGTCCCATTGTGAGTAGGAAGAGACAGGAGGGAGTGGTTTCCTTAACATTACTGTAAAAATAGTGACAAGGATATTAGCTTTTATCCCCTTAGCTTTCACAGGTCTGGTGGGTCGCAGCTACCATTCTCAAGGATTTTTCTGTAGTCTTAATCTGTTTGCCCATTGCTGTTCACTCTTATTGCATCCACTGCTAGCTGCCCTCTCTCCTCCCATCCACTTACTAAGTCCTTGAAAATCCTGCAGCTATCCTTGCTAGTGACCACCTATGTGTCAAGCCCACTTTTACATCTCTACACTTCATCTTCGTCTGCCTCTCTGGAGTTTTTGGTATAATGTCCCTTCACCGCATCCATACAGATGGACTTCCCATTTTTGTATGCCCTTCCTCTGTCTCTCAGTAGTAACTGTTTTTAAGTTCTTCTTATAATCTGTATGTTCTCTGAATGATTTCATTTATTTTTTTAAATATTGGTGACTATTGCATGAACAGCCCTAGCCCATATCAAGCCCTTTACTCAACGGCCTATTCCAAGTGCATCCTTTGACCTGTCTTGTTTGAAAAGCCTGAAAATGAGAAGGTATCTCCTTTATATTTCTGGTGCCTCATCCTTCTCGTCTGTTTCCTTGCATACCCCATCATTTACTTTGTGAACTTCTGTTCTATGTGCACTCTACAGCAGATTCTTCGGAAAGTCCTAGAGAATAACAAAGTAATAAAGTAATCAACAAGAGAGTTTTGCTTCCTGGAAGCTTAGTGTCCAATGAGAGAGAAAGACATTAAACAAATAATCATGTGTGATTACTTATCACTAATCACAAAGGTAATGCATAATATCTAAAATTAAAGAGGCCAGATTTGCAAGTCAGACACTGTAGGCATGTCCTCACTATTCCCCTGAAGATATTTCCTAATATACACAGAGACAGCTTTAAGAACTTACTTCCTTAGTTCAGGACTTCACACACTTTATGCTTCCTTCCAAATAAAGGTTAGATGTGCTTCACAAAAGCCCTTGTGATTTAGCCCCTGTGCACACCTCCTACATGGGGAGATGTATAGAGCCCTAAACATGTGTTCTTGAATGTTCCTCACTCTCTCACCTTTAGGTCTTCCTTTTTTCCTTCTTTCTTTCCTTTCTTCCTTTTCCTCTTCCTCCTCCTCCTCCTCTTCTTCTTCTTTTCCTTCTTCTTCTTCTTTTCCTTCTTCTTCTTCTTCTTCTTCTTCTTCTTCTTCTTCTTCTTCTTCTTCTTCTTCTTTTTCTTTTCTTCTTCTTTCCTCTCTCTCTCTCTCTCTTGTTCATTGCTTTATTGTTGCACTTAGTTATGGTTGAGAAAATGTTGGAGGAGGGTGCTTGTTGGTTACCGGCCACTTAGACCTGAAATAACCACACAGAAACTGTATTAATTAAATCACTACTTGACCCATTAGCTCTAGCTTCTTACTGGCTAACTCTTACATATTAATTTAACCTGTTTTTATTAATCTGTGTATCACCATGTGGCTGTGGCTTACTGGCTAAATTCTGTCTGGCTCCAGGGAGGCTACATGGCTTCTCTCTGACTCCACCCTTCTTTCTTCCAGCATTCAGTTTAGTTTTCCCTGCCTACCTCTATTCTTTTGTCCTATGAGGCCAAGTCAGTTTTCTTTATTAATAAACCAATCATATTCACAGCTTACAAAGGGGAATCCCACATCAAGAAAATCCAAGGTGTGTCATATATTTACCAATCATCTGTTAGAGACATCTTCGGTACAGGCTTTATTTATCTTTTATTCTTTTTCCTACCTTCCTACTTTCAGTGTAGTGCCCAAAGGGTGGGGAATGCTTAGTTATTTAGGTGTTTATGTAAAGTTTTAGGAGGCCCAGGACATTAAAAAAAATCAGGAACAAGGAAATACTTTCATTAGGATTTACTTCTAGAGTCAGGTTTTGTTTTGTTGTCAAACAGTGACTAGGAGTTTTTCTCAAATCATTGTTGTAGTGGGAGGGGGTATGATTGATTACTGTTTTCCTAATAACATTTGTGCTTACTTCTGAGACTTTTCAATTTGGGGCAGCATTAGTAAGCTTCCTTTTCAATGTATTCTTACTATGTTTTTCTTCCTCTCTTTCTCCTGTTATCATCACCAAAAGTCTTCCCTCATGTTTTCAGGACCAGCAAACACGAAAGTAAGACATGCTTTGGGATCCAGTTGAGGTTGCTACATTCAAGAAAACATTCTGTGACTGTCCAGAACCCTGATGGGCTAATTTTAAATAATATTTTTCCCTTAAATGATTTTTTACCTTAAAGATTTAATATTCCGGTTATTATCTGTTGATTTCTGTTTATCCATGAACCATTTAGAGAGAGAGAATTCACATGGAATCAGAAACATGTAGTCCAAATCACTTGAAGAATCACAGACTAACAAGTAAAACATGTAGGAATTGTTGTTTATCAGGTGTGACTTCACACCTTCTTCTACCTGCTGTGATTAAGCTCAGTAGCTCTGGAAGGGACTCCTAGCCTCTCTGGGACTCTATTCTGCATTGTTCCATGGAGGAAACAATGGTGTGACCTTAGATCTTAGGGCTGTATATTTTCTCCTTTTCACACAGCACCAAGGAGTATTTGGCATGTGTTCACAAAGTTATTACAATTGTGTGGTTCTTTAAAGAGAACTTCATAGGTGAAAATGTCATGTTGCAATGTTAGAAAGTTGTGCGCGCATGGTAGAACTTTTAAAAGTGATACCCTAGGACCGTGTCTGGAAGACTTGTTCAGGTTGTAAAATATAAGGCTCTTCGGTAGTCATTCTTAGTCACAATCTCAGACAGAGAGACCCATGTCTGCAGGCTGTTGAGATCTCAAGGTCAGACTGGCATACTGTCTTTTTATTTTAGCTATTTAGGAGGCAGAAGTAGGAAGGTTCTTTGAATTCAGGAATTCAAAGATAGCTTGGAGATCTTAGTCACCATGTCTATTGCTGTGATAAAAATATCCTGGTGGACATATCTTAACGGGGGGAAAAAGCCTTGTTCTGGTTCATAATTCAAAATTGCAGTCCCTTGTAACATGAGGGCTTGCTTTGTTGGGGTTTCTGTTCGCCTGGTTCCCCCAGCCATTTAGTCCCAGAGAAAATCACACAGAGGTCTCCAGAAGATTATAAACTGATTGGGCCATTAACTCAGGCTAAGTATTAGTTCTTATAAGTTATATTAACCCATTATTCTTATCTATGTTAGCCACATGGCTCAGTACCTTTTTCAGCAGGGCAGGTCACATCCTGCTTCTTCTGTGGTCTGGGCAGAACTGAGGAGGAATGGGCTTCCTCCTTCCCAGCCTTCTCCTGGTCTCATTGCCCCGCCTCTCTTTCCTGTCTGGTTGACCCACCTATACTTCCTGCCTGGCCAATCAGCATTTATTTAAAACATGATTGACAGAATACAGACAATTATCCCGTACCAGTCCCTTGTGATGGTTAAGTCACAGAGATTGAAGCATCTGATCACATTGGATGCAGAGTCAAAAAGCAGAGAACAGTAACTGTGCTCACTCAGCCTACTTTCTGCTTCCTGTACAATCCAGGATTCCAGCCCAGGGAATGGTGCCACCCACAGTGAATGAGTCTTCTAATATCAATTTACCTAATCAACATAATCTTCCACTGACACGTGCAGAGGTCTATCCACCCCAGGCAATTATAGTTCTGGGGTTAACTATCAAGATTAATCATCATACTCTGTGGCACAGTAAAGGTTCAGTCTCTTCAATGAGAAAGTAAGGAAGAAACTGATGAAGATCTGTAGATCATTTGGATCACACCGGAGTTATAACCTTGGCAATATGCTGTTTAAAGAGTTAGTTTCTTGATGAAATCTTAGTCATTATTTTCAACTGAAAGACTGACAAACAAAGCCATTTTCAGGAGAACAGTATAGAGTCTCAGACATGAGAGACATTCTAGCCTGAGGCTGAGTACCTGTTCACCGGCTGGCACAGCCCCAGGATAGCGTTTACCCAGCATGCCCTTCCAGCAAAGCTGGCTGCCCCTAACCCTGACCATTTCATGGTGTTCTAAGCTGTTTTCTCCTCACTTACTTTACATTAGTTTAGTTTAAAATAACTTAGTTCATTCATTTTTATGACCAAAACATCTGGGAAAACCTAGGCATTTCTATTGCACTTTTAACAGGGTAAGTGAATTTAATTCGTATTTTCTGCAGCTGCTGTTCCCCTCCTACTGGGTTCTTGGGCATTCATTCCTTACCTACACAAATGGTTTCTTCACATGGATTTTAGGAGTAAAACTTCTTTCTATTTTAAATCGGTTCAGCAGGAACCTGTAATTCTACAAGATATATAAGCACAAATGAGAAAGTTAAGTCTGAGTCAAGGTGACCTCGAAAGTTCAAGGCTAGGGGCTACTGAAAAATGACCTCTAACAAAAGATCTAAAATTTTATTTGCTCCTAGTTGTCCAGATCAAATGACTTATTCCTTAATAAAATGGCGTAGGTGGCGGTGGGCACACACATACATACAAACACACAGTGCTCACATTGAAGACACTGTTGCTTCTTTTCACTTGCAATGGTTTCTGAGAAAGGTAGGGTCTAATAAAGTAGATGTTAGACCCTGCCAATTTGTTGTTGGCCCTGGTTGCTGATGGTGCTGTTGCTATGGTATTTCTCCACAGACACAAGTGTAGTTATCCATCTGTAACCTGTTACATGGTGTGCACACCGTATTTATGCATTTTAATGTCATCACTTTAAACAGATGTTTAGCCAGGCAACATATCCCCATGATAAATGTATATTCCTTGGCGTGGAGTTGAATATACCATCATTACATAGTGCCTAGCCATGCTTGTGGTATGGGTTTTTTAAAAAATTATTTTTAAGTTGTGAACTATCAAATTAGATTTTAGGGATACTACAGACCATGCTTAGAAACTAAAATGAATATGAGGTCTGTGAACTTAATGGTAGCATGTGAAGAGCACAACATAAGCAAATAGATGTATCTGGGACTGAGATTCTAAAGGTGCCATGTCTACCTAAAAGTGTAGACTTGTAGTTTTCCATTGAGGCCAAACTGACATCTGCGGTTATTCTTTATTTTATTGGTCACTAGTTTAAAATAACCAATCTAAAAACTATGCATTCAAATGAAACTCACCTTTCTATTGAGTCAGACACTCAGATATCCAAAATCTGGTTTCACATTCACTGTCCATGTGATCTGGAGCAGTTAGATGAACTGCAGTGTGTCTTAGTTTACTCCAGAAAATGCTAAGATCAAACTATTTCTATTGTAGGATTATTTGATTTTTAATTTAAAAAAGATTGGATGACAAAATAGTGCCTCAATATTAGGTACTTTCATTCTCACTCCTAGTGGAGAAAATTGAAATTTGCGGAGATTGATGCATTCGTCAGTCATTCATCTCACAGTGCAGTGCTGACAGTAAGGCCCAGGGCACCCATTTCCAGGTTGAGCATGATTATTGTTCAAGCATAACTTCATGTCCTTTGCAGCAGACCCTTACTCAGTTTTGCTTAAATAACACCCAGAACTCCTGGACACACAATAGACTCCTGTGGTTATGTGAGGCTGGAGGTCTAGAGCCAGACCCGCTTGCCTCCATGACACCATTTGCTGCTGAAGGAAAAGGAAAACAAAGCCCTGAAGGATTCAAAACCTAAGTTAAGCTCAAAAGTGAAGCATAGGGCCTGCTGCTCCACACGTGAGTGTCCCGGAATGCTGGGTGCCTCTGTTAGCACTAACACTAGCTTTCAGATATAAAAATAAAAAATGACAAATCCCTTGAAACCATGGGAAATGTTACCCTCTAAAGCCCCTTTCAGCCATCTTCCTGTCACTTAGCAAGGAACAGAAATCTTGATGCTCACGATTTACAGCCTTAGTCCAACACAGAACTGCTTAACATTGCCTATAATTCAAGATTTCTCTCCATTTTACTAGTCATGGTAATGACTCCAGGTCCCAGCGGGGAGAAAGGCGTGGTGATCTACCTTCTCACAGGTCTTCTGTCTCTTTAGGACATGCACATCATCAGCACAGATGAGAACCAAGTGTTTGCAGCCGTCCAGGAATGGAACCAGAATGACACATACAACCTCTACATCTCGGACACACGCGGGATCTACTTCACTCTGGCTATGGAGAACATTAAGAGCAGCCGAGGTCTAATGGGAAACATCATTATTGAATTATATGAGGTATGGAGCCAAAATGACCCCTCTCAGGATTGACCTTTCTTTTTCATGTGTTTTACATTTATAAGCACACGTATTGTGATCTTGTGTTTGACCCCAGCGCTTTCATTGGCAATTGCATTGTGAGTTAAGAGATGTAACCTCTTTGTACCCCAGTCCCAAGGAAATAAAGGTAAAGTGCTCACCTGATGATGACGTCCTTGTGAGCCGAGTGGCGTGGTGTGTGGAAGGATCGACTGTCTCCATATGGTCAGAGTTCTCATGTGTATGAGTATGATGACATGCCAGTACTGAAGGCACACAGCACGGATTATGCCTTAAGTAGGCTTTCAAAACTCGGCAGAAATAATTTCTTTAAATGATACTTATGAACACAGGTTAGAGGAAAAGAAGGAAAAATAACTGGTAAGAGAGGAAATGCCACAATGAGCTATAACGAAAAATTGTCTTGATGTGAGTTCATTGTGTGATTATATATATGTGTGTGTGTGTGTGTGTGTATAATGCATTATTACATATAAAATTTATTATGTGTGTCTGTTAAAGTGCACTTTCCCTAGGAATCCATATGAGTACACACAGAAATCAGAGAAAAACTTAGGTATGGATCCCTAGAGACATGATGCTTCCTTATGTCTTTAAGGTCAGTGTCTAGCCTTTGACAACATTAGAGAGAGAAATGGTGAGGTGACCTGAATTATCCTAGGGATGGGATGGGCTCAGTCTTGCAGAGAGTGTGTCTTGTGTGCCAAGAACAAACAGTGACTGCTGGTTGAACCACCACACTGGTTGTGATGAGTGAGCTCAGTCAGCTCTGGCTGGGCCCACAGGTAACCTGGCTGAGCTTTGCTCTGGTGGATTTCCCTGCCTACGCAGCGCAGGTGGCTCTTTGGAGCAGAAGCAGAAGGTTCAGTCCATGGTCCTGTGGGCCTTGCCTGATTAGTTTTTGTTCAAGTTCTGGCATCTGTCCTTGGTGTCTGAGCTGCTTATTTGTTCACCACCTACTTACTCCCAGGTCGCTATCCTTGCATCCCATTCCCAACTTTACATCTTTTTTTTTTTTTTTTAGTTTCTTCACATTTAACCGAGTCAAGTTAGGACTGTCCACATCTGCACAAATGTGGATCTTCCACTGGTTTGTGCCCAACTTCTCACATGCCATATTCTTAAAGTAAGCTGAGTCTCCTTCTACTAGCAGTCATCATCTGTCAGCAGAAACATAGGCAGCAATGACCGCTTTTGTGACCCTTTGTCATCCATGCTGGGATGTTCACTGCCTTTGTCTTATGCAAGTCTAAAATGATTCTCTTTAACAAAAAAGTTATTTAAGGGAATGTCTAGGTAGAAGACTGGTAGCAAAGTCTAAAGGGCATAGATAACTTTGGTAAACTTGCATTCCCTTACCTAATCAGGAGACAGAAATCTACCTTTGTTATTAGTAAGAAGTAAGTTATGTCTTGAGGTATGGTTTGGAAGAATATCTCTAGGAATCAGGCCATTCCAGTTTCCTGTTTTTACAAAGAAGACTGTAAAAATAATTATTCATGCCCCTTGGTCTGACACAAAAAGAAAAGTATAGACATTGCTGCAGATGACCTCATAGTTAAGAAATATAAGTCCCATCTGGAAACCATTGTGTCCATTTTTAATCTCAACACTCAGCTTAGATAAGAGGATCATGAGTTCAAGGCCAGGCTAGGCTACATAGAGAAATCCTAAATAAATTGACAATAAATGATAGAAAGATAGATAGATAGATAGGTAGGTAGGTAGATAGATAGATAGATAGATAGATAGATAGATAGATAGATAGATAGATAGATAGATAGATAGATAGATAGACGGATGGATGGATGGATAGATAGATAGACAGACAGACAGATGGATGGATGGATGGATGGATGGATAGATAGATAGATAGATAGACAGACAGACAGACAAAAGCAAAAAGGAAGAAATCACTTCTGTTGTTGTTCTTTATGTGATGAGTGAGTCTGTCAGTGCTGTTCATTCTCTAAGACAAGGAGCTCATGTCTCCATGGTAATTTATCACCTTGAGATGCTGTTGGGCATGAATCAGCATGAAGAATATGCCCAGGTCCATGTAATTTTTCTCACTATTGAAGTTAGTCTTGCTTGCATTTCAGTGTCACTGAGGGGAAATACCTGGTACTACTGCTTTTATAGAGAAGAAAGTTATTCTAGGCAAGGCAAAAACTTTAAAGAAAGCTTTCTGAATTAGCTCTCTACTCAATTTTATCACAGTTAATTGTTCCTGGACTCTGTGTTAAAACTCTGGACAAAACCCTCTGGAAGCTTGTATTCTAGTCTGCTGGGTTTTGAATGGGTCAGTAAGCAAATTACCTACTTTACCTGCCCAAGGATAGACCCAAATGAGACAAATGGATGTCATACATGGCTTTTTGTCCATTTATTTTTGAGATTGTGTTGTAACTTATCATTTTAATTGTTATAAAAGAGAATGTACCCCAGAATTGCTCTCATCCATTTAGTCCTAGGCATAAATAGTCAATTAAACATTATTCTCTGAAACTGTGATTCTGAGTAGCAGTGAGGTAGAGCAAGCATATATAAATTGTTCAGACAGATCCCGAAGCAAGGGATCATGATGAGCTGTATATGCCTGGTTCTTTTTCTTAGAGTGTCCCATTTTCCAATCAGCCCCACCAATAGCCTCTGGAGGAAGTAGTGCTGAACTTTGTTCCATTCCAAATGTTAAGAATGGTATGAACCAAGGACTAGACAGACAGGTTACATTTTTGATAAAGTGTGTAAGCCATCCTAATTGTACAGAATAATGCTTGTCAGGGACATGGGTGAGAACTGGATAATTGATTAGGTTTCAGATTCTAGAAGACATTTAATAATAAGTGAATAAATTGGAGCTTGACATTATCTAGACCATGACCATATTGAAGAGTTTTAATGGATGGTGCTGTTTTGTGCCCAGAGATACATTCTGTGGTTTGCAGATAAAGCTCGATTTAATTGGTCTCTAGGGGTCATTAGGATTTAACCTTCTTCACTGGAGATTCTTATACATAGATAGTGAGAATGGGAACCATATGGCCAGTTAGCAAAGAGAATATATTTCTCTTGGTCTTCAAGTGTCATTGAGTAATGCAGATGGGGAAAGCAGTAAATTTCATGTATAATTCAACTAAATACATACACTTGAACCAAATGTGTATTGTCCAGTGATAAGAGGCCTGATGTGTAAGGACAATCTACTCAACAAATCCAGGTGATCCTACCAGGGTAAAGACCACAGTCTACTCTGTATTGGAGGCACCGTTCTGCTATGTTGTGGGGTCAAACAGGAGGAAGTGGAATTTGTAGTGGCTCAGAGGTGACTTGGCTTCAGCGAAGGACTACTGGAGATCTAGGAAGATCTTACAATTGCGGGTTTAGGGATCTAGAGTCAGGTGAGTGGAGATTTGCTTTCATAGAAGGTTAAGTGGCTTTGTGGAGTAGAGGGGACTAAAGATCATTAAGATACTGGTACAGACTTGACACACATTCAGTACAGAGGTGGGCATTTACTTTGGGTTTGTGTTTCTTACTTTTATCTCATGTTTTCATCACCAGAAAATATTTACACACATGTTGATACAGCTTAATTTGTAACTTTATAATGTAATAATGGTATCACAATGATTTCCTGTCTCTGAAGAAGAGATGCTTTTAGGGAGCTATCAGATACTGGGTGGGCTGGGTCCATGTTGACCACTTAAAGGTGCTGGGGCAGTACTGCATCTTCCCCACGAACCTCCCATCCTGCGCCACAGTAGAGAGAAGATGATGGGAGGGATTTCCCTTGCAAGCCTTGGTGTCAAGGCTCCTTGGAGATGGTAGTTGCCAATTCTACTGAATTTTCTTTTACCAGAAAGGGCTGACACTATTCTGAGGACTGATCTGGAGCGGTAATCTGCAGATATAGAAGTTCTCCTGCTAAAATTATTCTCTCATTCTAACTTCAAAGTACAATATTTCCATTGCTATAGTTGTGTAGAGGAGAAAATAGAGTTTGATGGTAAGATAAACATGGGTTTCTCCTTCAAGGTGCCAGCAGCCCACTCCTTTAACAAGGCTACTGTTCACAGTGAACCAGTTGAATGCAATATTTTGAGAGTGATTTTACTTATATTTGAACAATTTTTCCTACAGTGTAGTATTGTAGATTGTTTCATATTCCTAACAATGAACTACATTTCCATTTAGTTATTTTCCACTAATAAATAATAAAAAATTTCCATAAATATCAATTCCAAGACCAACAGTAGTGCTAAGAGTTCTTGGTCTGATGAATCTTTTTTGATGTTCCCCAGATATTAAGTATTCAACTTATGACTCCTTACAATGACATAGGAGTAGCAGCTGTGCCTCAGACCAGCACTGTAAACTATAATAAATGCATAACTGATAACCTGGCATGGTGATGACACCTTCAATTCCAGTCTTTGGGAGGGAGGCCTGTACCGGTGAGTCTAAGGCAAGTCTGATCTACATAGAAAGCTCCAGGCCAGCCAGGGCTACATAATGAGACCTGGTCTCCAAAGACAAAACCCAGACGCTACAAATAGACTTCAAAATTATTACAATAAAATTTTTTAAAATAAACAGTGAGCAGATGAAGTTAATTGTAGAAATGTATTCAATTTCAGTAAAATGTATTCAAAATATTTGCTTCACATATACTCAAGATAAAAAGTAGTCATGAGAAATTTTATAATTTTCATACTGAGTCTGAAAACTCCAGACTTTATTTCGTACTTCCAACCCACCTCAAATCATATACTTTTTTTTACCAGAAGTAGTTGATATATAATTATATTTCATAATTTGTATTATAGGTAAAGGGTAGTCACATACATATGAACAAACTGGGCCAGTAGCCAAATTGAATATCAACTCAAATTACCGTTGATTAAAACTAACTAAAATGCAAGCAGTCCCTTCCTCTCACTAGCCTGCTAGCTACACTCCTAAGAACCATGCGGAGTCAGTGGCTCCCATGGTGGGTCTTGCAGACCGAAATCACAGACACAGTGTTATTTGTTTCCCTTTATGGGGGGCATTGTTCCCTAAGGTGACTATAAAATTACAGGGTGGCATAGAAATGAATGGCTTAGCTCACATCACACAACTAGGACACCTTGATGCTACATTTGAAAGAATCCATGGTTGTCTGGCTAACATATCAGACTTTCCTTCTAAACTTTGTGCTTTTTATAGTTTTTAGAGAAGAGACATGATTTATATGCAATAAAACATACACCCTTTGGGATATGGTTCTGTGGGTTTTGATGGGTACATGCAGTTGTATAACTAACTTCACCACCAAGATGTGAGAGAAAGTCATTCCCAAGAGTTTTCTCTTCAATGCCCTTTGGAACGTATTCAACCCTTGTACCAACCTTTACCACTGAGAAACATCTACTTGGCGCCTAGGCTCACTTGCCTTTGGTAGAATGACATTTGCTGGAATATAACATGTAAACTTTAGAGTTGGGCTTCCCCTGTCTTAGAAGAATGCACCTGACAGTCATCTGGTGCACAGCACACACTGTGAAGTGCATCAGCGAATGTTCATTTTTATTGCTGAGTAGCATTCCATTCTGTGAAGGTGCTACAGTTATTATTCATCAGTTGAAGAACAATTAGGTCGCTTCCAGCTTTGGTGATTTTGATTAACATCTATAAAGACCCACATGAACATTACCTTTTAGTTTTCATCCATGAGCAAACACTTAAAGGTAGGATTGCCAAGTTAAATATGAATATATGTTAACGGAAAATCCATCCAAGTGTTTCAAAAGTGGAAGTTAATTTTGAAAGCATGAGTTGTCATTGTTTCATACATTCTTCAACACTCGGTATTATAAGGTGTGTGTGTGTGTGTGTGTGTGTGTGTGTGTGTGTGTGTGTGTGTGCTCACATGCATTTAACCATTCTGATTACAGCCTGGATGCCTTATCATTGGAGGTTCATTTTTTTCACTTCTGTAGTAACTTCTGCACTCCCTATACATGGACGGATAAACTGTAACACTTTGAGTGAGCCCCAGTGTCCCATTTTTCTACCTATTAATTGATATTTCTTGGCTTTACCTGTGTCTAGCGCCTCCCTCCATCCTATCTGCTGTTATAGCCTTCAGTGACTGTTCCTGGTCCAGATGGACAGCTGCTTATAAACTCCACAGGGACTGTTTTCCTGCACTGACCTTGGTCAGCCCCTTCTTGTAGCTCTGATACCAAGGACAGCCCACGGCAGATCATGCTAATTGCTTTTTCTCAGCAGATCCCTAGTTTTCTTGTCCTAAAGTCCTAGGGACATGACTAGCAGATGACCATACCACCTGGATACCATGATCTGCCAAGGTACCTGCCGTCACTGTCCCTCTGTACCTCAATCTGATTCCCAGAGGGAAAGTGAGCTTTGCTAACCTGATACTATTGCATTAACTTTTTCTGGGGTGATGAAACCAAATGTGTGTTCACCCCAGATATGGTATCAAACATAAGAGTTCACCAAGCTCCAGCTTGGAGAACCGGGGTGTTTACAGCCCTGGTGAAAGGTTAGTTCCAGGAGCAGGAGTGATCCCCTGAAACAGTTGCATCACCACAAAGCTCCACTCCATCACAGCATCATGGAGTCAGCCTTTCACTTCTTATGCACTGTAGCATCTTCCAAGGTCACTTGCATGTATTGAGGGGGGGAGGAATCATGCTACTATCCCAGTTGATTGTCTTTTGACCCTTTTCTTCTCTTCCTACCAGGGTTTGTCTGTAGGCTGTTAACATTGCAATACACCTAGATATTTTTGTGTTGTTCTCAATTAGTTGCCATGGCTACCTAGCCGTGGTAATCTCTACTCTAAGATGGTGATCATGTTATACACAAAGAATAAAGCTGTGCTACAACAGACACTTGTACCCTTTTGTCGGCATCATCCCATGCTTCTCAGTAGACTTCCAAGAACACCAGCAGCAGCCACACTAATGATTTCCTCCTACGATGGGAGAGAAAAACATTTAAAGTTAATGGAATGCTAAGTGGCTCCTCAGATGAAGAACAGAAACATGTATCTCATTTCTTAATTCTGTTATACTCCATGCAGTGAGGCTAAGAAGTGCTGAAGGTCCCTTGTCACAGAAGTGTACACATATATGTCTCCAAACAAATAGATGTGGACATGATTGTTAGGATGCAGAATGAATAGATTTATAAGTTGGGTTGCAACCAAACATTGAAAGTTATTGTCCTAAAAAACACAGTGGCTAAGTGTCTTTCAAACTGATGTACCTTTCTTCATATAAGACACGGTGCTGAGAATCATCCCCAAAATAATGTGCAGACTATGAACCATTGCCACACAAATGGCTTTGGCTGTGGGGTTTCAGGACAGTAGGGAGATAAATGTGGCATTGTGTCCAGCTGCAGGGGACATGTTCAAGGGCTACTTCAAGAGATTTCCATGAAAATATTTCTTTTGCTCTAACTTTTGGTCTCCATTCTCTTGGTTTTGACTGAGAGAATTTTCTGTGTGACTCGCCGAAACTGCCGGTCCTAGTGATGGGTGGTGCTCTCATGGGGGAAATGAAATAAGCATATTCTGTTTGTTTCACATGCTTTTCCTGTGTGTTTTCACATGCCTATTCATATGCAAAGATGTCACAGACACTTCACAGGAATGGGTGGTCCTGGACCCAGAGTCAGACCTGCTGATTTTCTTCTAGGAGGAGGGCAACTGATTTAGGATGGAGTTCTCTCGCAGACTAGCAATGATGGTACCAGCTTTGTGGCCAAAGAGAACACCAGAAGAGGCTTCCCTTTAGTAGGAGTATTTACAGGACATAAAGCAAAATTCCATTCTCTGGGGGAATGCAAGGCAGCCAGGTTTAATCAGTACGTTTTGCAATGGACTTTAAAGAACAAGCTTAAAGTCTAGAGGCTAGAGAGGTGTTGGGCAGTTCTGAGGATAATACTTCAAATCCTAGTACAAATTAACAACACAGGCACCAAGAAATTATCTACAATCCGGGTTTCAAGGGATCTGGTGCCCTTTTCGGGCTTAGTCACACACTCCCACTCATAATCTATCATACATACAAATAAATAAATGAAACGAGCCTTAAAAAATTCCCAGGCTGCCTGGGTGGGTATGAGATCCGAGTATTTCTGAAATGAGACAGGAAGAGGACCGCTAGGGACCCATACCACCTGCACATGGAGCCCATCATCCTGTCACCATTTCTCTCCCCCACCTTCATCCTGCTCAAGGTTGCATTCCAGTCATGGGTTCCGTCCATCACTGACTCATTGTGAACTTCCTCTGACGCTGCCCTTCCCTGATGATTCTGGTGTCCTTCGGACGTTCTCTCTCCATTTGTTTGAGGCTTTTTTTGTTTGTCTTATTTGAGTTGGCATTCTCCAAGGCCAGTCAGGTAACTACAAAAACGAACTAAAAAGAAGCCCTTAGTTCATCAACTAAAGTATGTCATTTCAGAGAAGCGAAGAAAAGGGGGAAAAAAACCAATCTGCCTCTGTGAAACTTCTCCTTTCCTCCCACTTGTGTTCCTTCAGAGCCGTAGTGAATTTCAATTAACTATGATCCTTAGAGAATAGTGAATAAGTGAAATTAGAACTTCAGCACATCAGTATTGTTACTTTTCTTGTTGGTGTAACCAATACCCAGCAAATGTAATTTGAAGGAATGGCTTATGTTGGCGCAGAGTTTGAGGGTATAGTACTTCACAGTGGGTGAGTCAGAGCAGCAGAAGGGTGAAGTGGCTGGTCACATTGTGTCTCTTGTCTGGAAGAAGAGATAGATGAATAATGACAAGCTAGCTTCCTCCTTTTTATTCAGTTTGGGTCCCCAGTCCATGGAATGGCACAGCCTTCTGTTCAGAATGGAACTTCTTTCCTCTCTTAAATCTTTTTGGGAACATTCTCAAACGTATACTCAGAGGTGTCTTTCCACAGGGATGCTAAATCCAGTCCAGCTGACAATCAAAATCATCCATCAATCCTGCCATTCAACAATGTGTGTATGTGTGTGTGTGTGTGTGTGTGTGTGTGTATACAGCTCCCACTTGGATGCACATATGCAGCACACAAGCACCCCCACCCCCACAAAACTGTTTTGTTTTTAATACACACTATCTTATTTATCGCACACACTCACGGCTTCTTCATGTTTTATCTTTGGAATAAGCTGATAATTATAAGAATCTTTTTCCGTTACAGGACGTTGTCATGTTAAGAATCTGTTCTCCTTTCCAGCACGTAGAGCAGCAGTTTAAGTGGAATTTGTACTTAGCCTAGGGTGCGTGTAATTGATGGGTCAACTCCAGCTACTTGTTTTACTGTTGTGCTCTTTATTCCTTCAAAATACCAAGGGCATGAAAGTCCCAGTACATTAGGAACTCTGGCAAGAGCCCTGCATTATCTCACAGGACCTTTGTCAGCCAACTAGGGAAAAGAAGAGAAACCACCAATTTTAAAGTCATCTAAAGATAATATGTGAATTACCCAAAGTCATAGAGTGAGCTAGAGGCATGCACTGATATCAGCTCTCAGTGCTGGAGCATCTGCCACATAATAAATAAACCCTATTTCTAAGAGGCATTAGTGGGCTGCCCCCACAAAGGGTGCTCCCTTGGTGATGTCAAAAACATGGAATCGCTTGAGCTAAAACAGCTGCCTCTGGAAGGGGTCAATCCTTTGGTCATTATCAGGGGGACTGCTAATAATTAATTAAAGATACTATTCTATGGAACAATGAACAAAGACAGGCAAAGTGGGGAAATCTGATGGGTAAGGGGGGTGTGTGTAGGAATTTGGGGTAGGGTGCAAAGGTGAACAGGGACCTTGGGGAATATGACATCCCTTACTGCATTGCTTTTCTTCTTTTGTACCCCTCATACCCGGTGGAAGATGCTGGTGATCCTTTCAGGGATTCTCCAAGGCTACCGTCATTTTTGCCCAACGTTGTTCTCCATCTCTCACCTTTTTCCTAGGTAGCAGGTATCAAGGGCATATTCCTGGCAAACAAGAAGGTGGATGACCAGGTGAAGACATACATCACTTACAACAAAGGCAGGGATTGGCGACTACTCCAAGCTCCAGATGTGGACCTGAGAGGAAGCCCAGTGCACTGCTTACTGGTCAGTTATCACGTCCCATGTGGAGTTCCCAGGGCATGTTGCTTCCCTGGGGATACTGCTTAAAGGTGTCCTTCCAGTGTTACATCTTAGGAACTTGATCTTGATGCAATAGTGAAAGAACAGGCCTGCAGACTCAGACCACTACACCAACTGTATGGAACACTCAGTGGATTGCATGGTTTTTATTTAGAATAGGCAATGTCTTACAACTGATGTTAAAATGAAGATGTGAAGAATGAACCTGCACTTATTAGTAAAGGTCCCAGATAGGACTCAGTAGGGCTAACCCATCTGTTAACTACTAGTTTGTTCAGTGCTGAACAGATGTCCGAGTAAGCAAAGATTACTTTGAAAACTCAGATAGGACTGTCTATACAGGATGACCAGTTCACCTTTTAGCTTTTGAGGGTCTTTGCTATGCAGAATATTGAGGCAGGCAGTGTGGAGGACACGATGTTGTAAGATGATGTCTCTGTCCCAAGGCGCCTCAACTTAAAGTAGTGAGGAAGAATAATTAATAATAATAATACAGCCATCACGTCCCTGTTAGTAAATACTTACACCGGAAGCCATTCTGAGATCTCAGATATGAGACTGTGTTTATCCTCAGCCAAAAGTTGCCTTCTGCTATGTATGCAAAGAGGTGCATCAGCCAGGTGCCTTCTAGACACTGTGTTAAAATCTAGAGATGTAGTCAAGTCTAGGTCAGGCAGAGCCACCACCGTTTTATAATTTTAAGTCCAGTTCGACACTTTGGTGTATTTAGTGTTTGCTGTGGCTTTGGTTTGGATACAAGGGATGACACACAAATGGCTGCCTACCTACTGGAACAGTTCACAGAAACATTGGTTTATTTATTCTCTATTTGCTGCTAAACCTCAATGATGGCTTCATCTTACTCTCTTCACCTAATTTTCTCTGTATCTCAGCGTATCTTTCATCATAGTTCTTTTCATTCTGTAGACTTAGCTCTGTATATTCCCACACCCCTTTTATACTGGTGTCCAGTGAATTTTTGGTAATGTCTTAAATTATTTTAAGTATAATTATAAGCGGTATCAAAATATACAAACATACAGAATTAGACTGTAGCTTAAGAAATTAGTTGAGGACCTGGACTACATCATGCAGCTACCTCTCTTCATTCTCCCTGGTGGTCTAATAAGCAGGATTTGATGGTTACCAACAGATCGGGAAGGACACTTCTCATCTTTTGTTAAAGAAAGAACTAGGGGCCTCTTAAAGCTAACCATGAATTAGACCGTGAAGGCTAAATTGACTGCAGAAAAGGGGAGAAGGCATTTGATATTGAATGAGAGCAAGAGAGGAAGAAACTGTGAGTGATAGTTGGGGCAACTTCTAATGTGAGGTGCTGGGTACATCAGACAGATGGATCTAAAGTTTAGGATCCAAACCATTGTTGTTCCTAGATGATTCCTTCTGCAAGCCACTCCTCTATTGCAGAGGTGAGGGTATAGCTGGACTTCCCTGGAATGAAATGATTTTCTTCTTTCTTTTAGCCCTTCTGTTCCTTACACCTTCATCTGCAGCTCTCTGAAAACCCATATTCCTCTGGAAGAATTTCTAGCAAGGACACAGCCCCTGGACTTGTGGTGGCCACAGGTAAGCGATGTTCCCTGGACTTTTTCCTCACCGATAGCTTCTGGGATAAGGTTTGTAGCTTATGTGTGGGTCATGGGTTCTTCTGAGCATTAGATGAAAACTCACCCCAAAATGAGCAAGATTCCTCCGTCCTCAAAGTTCTTCATCAAAAACTAGGTTCCAAAGAGCCTTAGATAGGCTTAGCGTCTAGGTTGAGTCTTCCTGCCCCCAGTCCTAGCAGTCCTCTGAGGCTAGTGAAAGGCTAGCCTTCCTGTCAAAGTCCACTGACTGATCAGAGAGTGCAGCCGGGCATCCTCAGTCTGAGAAAGCATGCAGTAAGAACTTCCCCGCTCTCCAAATAGCAGGTAGGGCAGTTTTCTCTTCCCACAGAAGGTACTTTACAAAAGCTTTCACCCCAGAGCTGTTTTTAATCAGGAGGTCTCTGGCACGTGTAAAGGTTTGTTTACACATGATTAAGCACTTGGCAGAGAGCCTGGGGGAAAGGGCAGAAAAACTTCAGGTTGCATTGTTGGAGCCACTGTCCACTGAACATCAATCAGAAGTGACGATAAAGCAGCTCTCTGATAAAAATGGGAGTCTCTGGGGGATGTGCCTTGATTAGCATGCGTTTGATTTGAATACACCTTTTCAGGAATACATTGTTGGCATAAAGCAAGACCGGCTTCTAATCTTAGAACCTTCAGCTCTGCTGTCAGGTAGCTTTTTTTCCTCTCTCTAATGAAAGCAGATAAATTCACTGTGACTTTCCGAGGATAAAGTATTCTTCCACCGATCCAACACTTGTATCTGGATCCCCTGTTCTTCTAGACATGGATTCTATCTCCAAAGCTCCAATCCAATGAACTTTCAATCACTAACAGCCTTCAAGCCCTTTAATCGGCTTGACGGCTGCTACAGCTTGCTGCTATCAGAGGCAGCTTCTCTTCAATAAGCGTGGACAAGATCCAGCATGACTAACTAACACTATTCTTTGTAGCAGCTCCGGATAGTGAGATGAGTGTAGGTTCTTGCATTCTGTCCCTAGCTTGGAGAGTGATACCCCACCCATAGTCCACATGAGGTAGTTTTTCAAGCTCAGGGACCATTAACCTATCTGCCTCTCATCAAAGTCTACAGAAACCCAAATGCTAAAGCAGATTCAGGGAAAGAGCGGGAAGTCATAAAAGTGGACATTGCTTGGATGCTTCTGATGATAGCCGGGTATTGCTCAAACACTGAACTTTTGCGTTTTGATTGGCAAAGTGGGGACGATGATGCTAACAGAGCTGAATTGCAGGGCTGCATGAAGGAATGAATTTCAAATGCTTCCAGACACTCGGGACATATTGGCTGCTCTGCATAAGACACCTATCATCACCCTGTATCCCTGACGTTAAAGCTGTTTTTGCATCAGAAGAAGGAAGTTTTTCTCCTCCAATAGGACCCATAATTATATGCAAACATTATGCATGCAGTGAAATCCAGGAATGCTGTCATCCAGCTCTCTAAGCTGAACTCTGACACTTACTCGACTGGTGCGTTTGGTTTAGTTTTTTAACTTCTGAGCTTCATGTCCTCATCTATAAAACAGAACTTGTTATCTTCCTTAAGAAGATATTTCAAGAATAGAGAGAGAAGACCACGCTTATAAGACTGGAAAAATACTCAGAGTAGGTAAGATGGTGTTGACCACACACACTTCTAAGTTAGTCTAACGTTATGTCTTTAATGAGTTAGCAGACATCCAGAAATTAAATATTTACTTTTGAATATTTAATCATGTTACCAATTACCTTCCCTTGCCCACAAACTCCTGGAGCTTCTTGACAACCATGGAGCATCAGGAGAGCTAAGATATAGATGAGAAGACCTTGAACTAGTGTGCTGACTTCTACTTCCGCATGCCCAGCTTACTTTGCTGGCCTGGTTTCTGTGGGAGATAATTTTCCCTCAGGAAAATAATTAGGAAGTCACTATTGTGCAAGATGGGGGGAGTGTCCTTCAGATATCTTCTTTATATTTATACCCCTATGCCTGCTATCTGCCTGAAGATAGTTCCGGGCCCTGACTCCACTCTCCCTAGTCACATCCTCTTTCCACAGTGACCTGAGAACCAGTTTCAAGGAAGCTGTGGATGAATGCATGCCTTGAGATTCCTTTCTACCTCTTATTGAGGACATCTTTGGAGAATTTGGTGGTTATATTCAGTAAGCAGAAGCATTAGAGTTCCCAATATCTAGAGTATTGTCTCCCACTGCTAGTGAAGAATTTACATCTTTATAGCTCAGAGCACCTTACAGTGTGAGCGTGTTCCTTGCCTTGCCTTGATTATATAGCATTGAGAAAGATGGGACAATGACAGTCCCCTTCAATCTACACATTCTGAAACAGGGAAGGAGGGAGGCAGCACCATACCCAAGCCCACTCTCCTTCTCACTGTAGAATAGCGGTTAATCTTGTAACCATCAAACACCAGTCCGCAAGCCCCTAACTGTGCCACCTCCATGGCACCCGTGCCCGGCTTCCTATAAACCCCGATTGTTCATACCTCGTGTTGCCCCACTTTTCTATTCAGTTGCCGTTTTGCTATCACTTGGAGAAGCATTTCTAACCCATGGTGGTCCAGAATTCTCTCTCATTATTTCACAAGTATTGGAAGAGCAGAGAATGGTTGCAATGACAGGAACAGAGGAAAGAATGTTGAATAAAGCTCCCTCAAATGTCAATAGAACCTTGTTTGTTTACAAACTAACTGTTGGTAAGAAACCCTTATTTCCTGCTTCCTAGATGCCCCTCAGGCAGCACAGCTGCCCTATCTTCGAGGATGCTCAGCAACCACTCTGCCTAACCTTCCTTCTACTTAGCCAGTGAAAACTTTAGTCAGATTGTTCTTCACTGACAACATTACCCACGTTCTTTCTGTTACAGCTGCCTACCAAGCTGCTAAAAGACTGGGAGTGGGAGAGGAATGAAAGAGACATATTGATAGAGGGAACCTTTATGGGGTTAGGGAGAAACCTGGTGCCAGGGAAACTTGCAGGAACCCACAAGGATGACGCCAGCTAAGACCCCTAGCAATAGTGGAGAGGGTGACTGAACTGGCTTTCTCCTGTGATCAGATCGCTGAGTACCCTAACTGTCATCATAGAACCTCCACCCAGTAACTGATGGAAGCAGATGCATAGGTCCACAGCCAGGCACTGGGCTGAGTTCTGGGAGTGCCACTGAAGAGAGGGAGGAGGGATTATATGAGCAAAGGGCTTCAAGGTCCTGATAGGAAACCCACAGAGAAAGCTTGTGGGAGCTCATAGACTCTGGACCAGCAACTAGGGAAAAGGCATGGGACTACCCTAGGCCCTCTGCATCTGGATGACAGTTGTGTAGCTTGGTCTTTTATGGAGCCCCTAGCAATGGGAGCAGGACCTGTCCCTAATGCATAAGCTGGCTCTTGGGAAGCTATTCCCTGTGATAGGATACTTTGCCCAGCCTTGATGCAAGGGGGAGGAGCTTGTTGACTCCCTTGGGAGGCCTGTCCCTTTCTGAATGGAAACAGGAGAAATGGATTTGGGGTGGGGGTGGAAGGGAGGTGGGGGGAGGAAACAGGAGAAGAAGAGGAGAAACTGTGGTTGGTATGTAAAATAAATAGATAAATAATTTAGAAAGATAAAAAGACTGAAGAACATGGCCCAGAATAAGCTCTACCCTGTTTCTTGATACGGAAACTTAGCTTCTGGTCCCTGTGATTAGCTGTGTATTTCTCAGGGTACCCTTCAGATGATGGAAGATCCTTCTGAATACAGACTCTATGAAGTGGGCTTCTTACCACCACCAAACTGCCCAATCAGCTGGGTGAAGCTTTGGAAGAAAGGCTAAGAGTATCAGAGTCAACGTCTAAGGAGGTTAAGAGGCAGTAAAGTAGATTCTGAGGGACCATGATCGGGATGGCAAATATGTAGCTATCTCTACCTTTCCCTCCATCCTGTTTTCCTTAATAGACATTACTAAAATATCTAATGGATTACCACACTTTATTTTCTTGAGAGCACGGATGGTTTCCAAATCCTTTTTACCACAGTTCTGGTAGCAACCATAAGACCATGATCTTCTCAACCTTATTTGTTGTATTTTTTTTGGCTGTTTTCCCTTAATCCTGTGCCTAAAGAGATAAATTTCCAGACAGATATCTATAGTGGCTCTCGGAGCTCCTCCCTTCTCCTTTTCTGAGCCCTAGGCGCTGGGGTTATTTTTGGAAGTCTGTGTGTCAAAACAAGTTGGCTAGCTGTGTGCTCCTCGATGCTGATGGGAACTTGACAAGCCGTAGCCAGCTTTAATTTCTCATTTTGAAGTATTAAATGTCAGGAGCTCAATTAACATTTTCATTATTGCATTTTTATTGTGCTCTTATTTAGATTACAGATGTGTGGGAGCTAACATTCCCTCCTTGCTATGTTTAATGAAAAAAAAAATCAACCAATATGATAAACTCTTCCATGTGCAGGGTGCTTTATTCATTTTTAACATGTCTCCAAGTGCACGTTAACCTAAGAACATCATTCAGTTCTTTATTTACACAGGCAGTTATTCCACAATTATAGAGAGTATTGTGTGTGGAGCATTGGTGTAGCATCTATGAGGAGACTATCCACTAGTAATGCTAGGGAAATAAAAGCAAAGTAACAGTATCTTACTATTTTTTATATCTGTTTATTTTCTGTATCTGTGTTGCATGTGTATGTGCTCAAGTCACAAGTGTGTATATGGCGGTCAGAAAACAATTTGAGGAAGTTGCTTCTCCTTCCATCAGTAGATCTTGGGGATCAAATTCAGTGTATAAGGCTTGGCAGTGAGTTATTTAATTAACCATTTGGATCATCTCTTCTGTCCCAACTATCTTCTTTTTCTTGTATAATTTTATTTCTTTTTGAAGGTTTTGAATTTTATTATGCCAATTTCAAACATGTCTATGTCATATTTTGGTTACTTTTCCTCTCCATTACCCTCTCTTATCACCATCCCCTTCTCCAGGAAGCCCTTCTTCCCAATGAGCCCCCTTATATTTAAACATCCTTCTTATTGCTTGAGAATTTCATAACTATATAATATATATATTTTAATTAAATCTATACTTCCCCCTTCCCATTCCTCCTTTATATCTCTGCCACTTTCCTCTCCCAACTTCATGTACCCCCCCTTTTTTTTACCCCACTGCATTCCAGTACTTTCAAGCCAGTCTGTCAAGAGATAAGTCACACACACACATCCCCACACACACACCACTTGCTTTCCTTAGGCTAAAGTTATACTTGAGTAGGAGATCTCTGTTGCCATCATTTATATTTATGCACACTCTTCTCCTTGCCTTCTTCGCCGCACACCAGTCTGGAGCTATCGGAAGCAGTGTGGCTAGTGAGAGTGAGTGAGTTCATCAATAGTCAGTTGTCCCTGGGCCCAACAGCTAAGAATGCATTTGTGTCCCACTGTTCACTTACTTTTCTCATAATGAGTTTTTCTTACCCTGTTGGGTTTTTACTTTTAGGTGACCTCAAGAAAGAGTGTATACAAATAAACTGTAAGCATCCTTTAGGGAACCTTTACTCTGACACTCCTCCTCCAACCGTGAACACACTTAAAATGTGAACTGCCTGACAGTTCCAAACGATCTGCTTATGTTTCAGGCAACATTGGCTCCGAACTCTCCTATACAGATATCGGCGTGTTCATCTCCTCTGATGGGGGCAACACATGGAGACAGGTAAGTGTGATGATTCAGGGAAAAGGGGAGACATTTAGAGTAAACTCTGCTAACATCTTCCATTCCTATGGATTCTTAGACTCCTTATGACTTTGTAGTCAAAAAATATTTGACTAACTCTCCAGTTTACTGGATCTAGCAGGCAGTCTAAAGGGCTAATGGTAGGTGAGAAGGTATCTGGGCCTGCAAGAGGAAAACCTCTACTTGCTCTGGATGGTTATGGCATCTCTTCAGCAGAATGTATGTAACAGGCTCTTGATGCTCAGTGTTGTTCTGGTTCCCGGGAATACATTGATGAAGCTGTTTCTGTCATTAGTGTGCCAAGGAATCTTGGCAAGCAATCCTCTCTCATCAGCATTCTCAATCTTCTTCTTTATCTTAAAGGGAAAAGATTAGAATGTTGAAACCAGAAGAGTCATGGAAGTCAATGATAATTTGAGAATTGTATAGACCCAGCCATCAGTAAACATAAGACAACTTAATACATATATGTCTAAAAGAAAAATCTATTCAGTGTTGCAAACAATAATTCTTGGAGTGGTAATAGCAATGTCCCACACAGCCATTGTGTATTTGATGTATGCTGAGTTCGAGCTGAATTTTGTCTTATCATGTGACTACTATATTAGTCAACGCATACATAGTTGATGTCCACAAACTATCAGGAAGAATCTCAAGATTTGGCATTCCTTCCTTTAAGGGGTTCAAAACTTAAATGACGAAAATAATTTCACATAAAACGAAATATTGTTTAGGGTGATTTTATTATTTTACTCTTCTTATCAAGGAAAGAAGAGTAAAGAGTTGGGCCTACTGGGATAACTGGAAAAAATAATAATCAGAGGTGATATCTTACTAAGTCTTAAAAAGAATAAGATTTCTAGCTGGGGAAGAAAAAGGAAAAACTCTGAATGTCTTGATACAGGTGAATTCACCATTAGCTGTCTCGCCGGTAAAGTTCCAATTTGGATGGCCACATAAAGTCTGGCATCACCACCACCAGTATTGTCATCACTGTCACTGCCACCACCACTGAAACAGTTACCAGGCACTTAACAGATGCAACAGCTATTTTAAGTACTACACGGGGCAACGAAGACTATGACAAATCTTGCTCCAAAGGCTGTAATCAAGTAACTAGGGAACAGACATATGAATATGTGTCAACTTTCAAAATATAAGATAATTTATTGCAAGGGCCTAAAGAGGTCTGGAGCTGGAGAACAAACTCATCCAGTTTAAAGAACAATCATTGTCCAAGAACCTAAAGAGAAATACCACCTGGCCAGGAAACCAATGCTGCGTTCCTTCCCTGCACCTTTACCATCTTGCTTTTCTCCCCATTTCTCAAACTGCCCAAGCTTCTACTTCCCATGCCAATGCCTGCCAGAGGAAGAGTTCACAGCTGGGTGACAGTATCAAAGAGGAAGTTTGAGTACCACTTTCTCCTCCTCCCTGGCTTCGGTCCTGCATCTCCATTACATGGCTTATCCCAGAGCCACTCGTTGACCAGAACTGCAGACTCTGCCTCTCCATCATGTTTGGAACATACATGAATTACAACCTTAACTTCTTTATGTGCTAAGAGTGGCCATTAGTAGGGCAGGTTTTTTTTTTGTTGTTCTTGTTTGTTTGTTTGTTTTTTGTTTTGTTTTTACTGAAAAGATAAATGTGAAGAATAAGAAATAGGAGTTTTAGGACAGAGAAGCTTACTTCTTCGCTGTGTTCATTTGAACATATATGCAGGAGATCATGATATTCCTACTCATTCCCCTTTCCATCTGCCAACCCCTGCTTGCCCTCTTCTAGTAAATTCTCCAAGTCACCATCCTAACCTCTGCATCTCGGTCACATGAGCCAGCACAGAGTTAAGTACCTGAAGAATTCTGAATGTCTGTTTTCCTCATGAATTCTGAAATTGGGTATCTTTGTTGAATAAATACTATCCCTGCTTCAAGCTAGAACCATAGAAACAATACACTTTGATATATGTGGAACTAGATTTGAAAACATCTTTGTTGAGACTTTTGTATTTTGCTGGTGCTTAATAAATATCTATGACAAGATGGAGATATGGCTCATTGAATCAGTGGACCAGTAAATGGATAGTTTAATAAAATTTGGATAAATACATAGCCCAGGTACTAATTTGTCTTAAGGCCCAGGAAGACTATATTATAATGAATATTTATAAAAAGTGGTTGATGGGCACCCAAAATTGGGTCTTCTTCCAACCTGTAGAAGATTCTAGGAAGTAGCAACTATGTCCAAATGTTCCATTGTTCTAGGGTCTGGAGGAGTTCTCTTTTGAATCCTCGACAAATAAACATTAAAACAGCAAAGAAACAGAGATCAGAAAAGTAACTTATAAAGATGCAAAGATAGGAAAATCTCTTTGAAATCACACTCTTTTTTTGTGGGGGGGGAAGGGTTAGCTAGTTGAGCATGCACCATATCGCCTCGCCTTCATGTAGTATATTGATTTGCATGGCTAGTGGGAAAGGTCCTAGATATGCCGTTTGAGTGGGATAGGGAGAGCTGTTTGTTCTCTGTGTGTCCAGTTTCTTATCTAGTAAATGCAGATAATACTTGTCAGACTGTCTGCTAGAGCCACTGGAAACCCTAGAATCTAAACAAAACCATGCATATGAAAGACTGCAAACTGTTAAGCACTGCAAATGTAAGGCATTGCTGTGATTGCTATTATTGTTGTTGTTCCAGATCTTTGATGAAGAGTACAACGTCTGGTTCCTAGACTGGGGTGGTGCCCTCGTGGCCATGAAACACACGCCTCTGCCAGTCAGGCACTTGTGGTAAGGACAGCTCCCTATCCTCTTAATGAACAGTTCTTCAGCGGAAAAGGTTGGGGCACGTTATTCTGAGTGGGTTTGCTTTCTCTTCTCCATTTCCTCATCCATTACTCACCAGCCCACTTTTTCAATATCCTGATACCATCTACCTCACAGGCTCAAAATGTGCAGCCAGGTAAGACGGAAGAGAATAGAAGGATCAACAAGTCAGGCAGCCTTGACTTATATATAGCAGATGGAAATTGCTCTATAGGAATGGTTAGGTTCATGTTAGCAGATCTTGAGATCAGCTCTAAATAAGTTCAGTTTGTGATTCTATGACTGTCCCATTATAGATGACCTGTAGGTGTCATAGATAGCCATCCAAGGATCAAGGGAGTAACCTGGGCTGATAGTCCAGATTGGCAGCTATATGGAACTTGGGAGTAGTTAAAGACATGTGTAGGCTTAATACTATAAGAGAGTCTGGACAATGAATGAAGATGACCAGGGACTCCATTAGAGTTGATGAAACAGAGATAGCTAAGAAAGGAGAAACCCCTGAGAATATGTCTTCATAAATGCTAAAGAGAGAGATGATGATAGAATCAAATTCTTTAGTCAAATCAGATCTATTATGGAGCAAAACCACAAAGGGACTAGGTGTCTTAGGAAGTCATTGTCAGAGCACATTTAAAATACAAGTGGAATAAGAACAGTTTGTAACATTTATAAATGAACAAACAAATGAATGATAAACAATGAGATGAAATCGAAACAGTTCAGATTGTTCATCCCAGCGAAGCAAATATGTAATGGAGCTCAGAGCATACAGGCCAGTTCCTCCACGAAAACAAGAATCAAAATAAGAGTATATCTTGAGGGATTTATGTCATGATTTAGGTACTTGACAAAGGATAGATGTTTCTTGTATGCAAATACCTCGAAGAGAAAGAATTTCAGGCTTCATGTTCTATTAAATAGTTATTTGTAGGTAAGGCTAGCTGAAGTGCTGATGCAAGCATTAACAGTGGGAAAAAAGCTGGATCCCAGCATTTAGCAAGCCCTTAATTACCAGTAAGGCCAACACTTTGAGTGGGAATTTTAGTGGAAAGCTTCTGGTTGTCATCTGAGAGAGAGTTGATATCCTGATGCCATGTCCAATTTTCAGCCACCTTAATAAAGATTTTTCTCAGTTTGTCTGTTTCAGAAATATAGAATTGTCACTTTTAGGTTGAAAGGTGCTAAAATGTTGTCAGTCTCTTAGACCCTCATTAGCATAAGGTAAAATAGTTACATTTGCTAACATATTATTTTACAAGAAGGTTATGTAAATAATCTTTAAAGTCATAAGGAGTTTCTTTCAAGAAAATGGCTATACTAGCCTAAGGGAGAACTTGAGAAAATTCTCAATGTAATTATTTATTATCCATTTCCTGTTAAATAATAGTCTGGATTTGTTGACAGAATGTTACGTTCCAGGCCCTGTTCTAAATTGCTCCACCAAATTATTCAGCTCAACAATAAGTATGTGGATATTTTAAAAATTACCAATATAATGACTTTAAAACACAGCTATATCAAATACCTTACTCAAAGTATTTGTTCACAAGAGCTAATAGGATGTGCCAATGGAGCTCCTGCATGTTGACTGCTAATGCTTTAGGTACTGTGAGGAGCACAAAGAGGGTGGTTGTAACATGGTTCCAGCCCTATGGCAGATGACAGTTGGTACAAGGGTTTTAGATTAACCCAAAGCAGTGTCTGTTAGAAGATGCCGACTGTGTGACAATGAAAAACGGTCTTCCTGCAGTAGAGGAAAGATGCTAGGAGTTCCAGGAAGACGTGGTCTGAGGCATGCTAGTGAAAGGAAAAACTCTGACCTGAGGCTAGAATTCAGAAATGTACAGAGAACTCAGAAAACTGTATTAGAGCCAAGGATGAGGACATATAAAAGGAGACAGGATTGAAAAGAACCTAAATGTCACTTCAAGGTGTTATGGTTGAGCTGGACAGTGGTCCCTTTCATTTTCAAGGCCCATTTCAGTCTGTGGAAGGAAGAATTGCCTTTTAAGGAGGGAGTGAGACTTGTACCAACAAAGAAGAAAGTAAGTCTTAAAACTCATTTATTTTTAGCCAAATGAGACATTGTTTCTTGGCTCTGTCATTAGGTCTTAGGAACCATCTCAATCTGAGTTGGTAAATTCCCCATAGACAAACAGATTAGCTAATTCCTTTCCTTCAAGTCTCCGGAGAAGGAAGTAGCAAGCGTAGCCTGTGCCTGACCATCTCATTCCTCTCTTTATCCTTGACTGTGCGATTAGGTCTGTGTGTGTCTTACTTCTTTTGAGAGCTTCCTGCAGAGAACTTTCCTGGTGCTGAGACTAGGAAGAGTTTATTGTTTGCTTTCCGATGGAGGAAAAGAAAGTAAGCCTCTATGGGCTGCAAGGGGAGCATAGTACCAAGAGATTAGAGAGGATTTCAACTTGTTTGGTTGTTTTCTCTTAGAAGCCTGTTCTTTTCTAATGAGAGACAGAAAAGCAGTAGATCTGGAGAGGTGGTGGGTGGTGGGGAGAAATTGGGGGGAGCAGAGGGAGAGGAAGCTATAATCAGGATATATTGTATGAGAAGAGAATCTATTTTCAATTAAAAAAACCCAGAAATTAGCCTTCCTTGTATTTGATCATGCAATCTGAGCTGTTGAGGTTTCAGTCCAGAGACACACTTATTCCCAAAGGAACAACTTGTCTTGGTGATTTTGGGGAAAATGGCCCAAGTTAGAAAAAAATGACTGAGAATCCACTTTAGAATCTATAGTCAAGAATAACCATTATCACTCAAAATCTTCAATGAAAATTTGAGGTTATCATGTTGAATGTAGCATTAGTAGTAGCATTATACATCAAGTGTAGAAAACTAAGTGTATTCATCATAAATAAATGGTTGAAATCTACTGTGAAGGATATCCTAAGAACCCTGAGTTCATCATTATCTGGTATATAAAGGAATCAAGCATCATACACATTGCATAAATACCACATGCCAAATTCTTCATTTTTTAAAAATAAAATATGTGAAAATTTGTAGAGCCTACAAAATCATTATAGTCTAATTAATTTCCTGTTGTAAAATGATAGTTTGTTTACTTATTCTAACTTAAAAATATTAAATGTTATTTTTAAACTAAGCATTGAAGTTGGCATTGTCTGCATTTAAAAGATGTTGATAGTAATGTTTCCTGAACTTAGACAGGGATGAAGATTTCTGTTTATGCCTGTCCATCAATACAGTTCTCAGGAGAAAAGGAATAATTTGCACTTGCAAGTGGATAAATGTCAGCTATTGAATGTGTCTGAGAAATTACTACAGCAAATAATGAATTCATTCAGAAATTGTCCTTTGTGTTTTTTCTTGAAGGCGATGGGAGTGTTTTGTAATGGCTTGACCATGTCATTATCATCAATGTTTTCTTATAAAACGGTTGACTAATTTTTGCCTCTTTCAAGCTTTTGAAACTCAAATACAGTTTTTTCATTACTAGTAGAGTCTAATTAAGCTGCAAACTCCAAGGCTAAAAGAAATAGCATATTTTAAGAGGAAGAAAGATTAAGTAGTCACTTCATTATCAAATTCTCTTATGGATCTCAGACTGACATTATTTTCCATTCAGATGTATGTGTGCATATATGCACAAATGAAAAGCATTAGCTTACACAACATTACCCAAGGGTGTAGAGGTTCTCAGACTTAAGTAATAGCTACATTGCTTTGCAGAGAAAATAGGAGTCATAATTGAAAAACTGGGGAAACTATAGCTACGCTAACAAGGCATGCTGTTTCCTACAAATGGAAAGGATAGGTAGGTGGGTGAGCATGAAGACAAAACAGTATGCAGACTGACCCATCCATCTGTGGCCATGTTGCTTTGGATGAACAGAGACTAGAGCCTAAGTGCTATTTTAGGTAAAGCCCTCCACCAAGTATTACCACTGTGCCTTAGAAATACTAGAGGGAAATGAGCAATAGAGTCCCACTGAATGCAGTAGTCCAGGGAAAGCTCATAAGGGACAGGGTGCCTGAGTGACAGGTGGGCTGAGGTGTGATGATTTGCTGAGCCCTGATAGACTGTCCTGTTTCCCTTTGATGTTCTTGGAATGAGAAAGGGAAACATCACCTTTTTTGTGTTCTTTTGTTCATCTATACATGATTTGGATACCAGTGCCTTGTTTGTTCAGAGAAACATTTCCGTGAGAATAATAGCTGGAACCCGTGCACGCCTTTGAAAGGAGCATTGCATGTGTTGCTCGGAAGAACTTCCTGGTGGCCAGCACAGCCCACCTCCCACATCTGCGGTGGAAGGCAAGGAAGGAACGCTGATTCTCATTGACTATTCTGCTTCTAATGCTGTGCTGGTCTTGTAGGAAGAACTTTGGTTATTTTTGGAATATTCTACTCTTCCTCTCATGTCAATACTACAAAGTCAGAAACACACAAACTAGGAAAGGACCCAGGAGGTCATATAGACTAGCATAATATCTGTTCTAGCAGACCATTTTGTGATACCTTAAGAGATGCAACATGCCAGGATAATAAAAAAAAGTAGAAACCACTTAGAGAATACTCAATATAGAGTTATCATCTACCATGGCTTTAGTTGTTAGGAAAAACATGTTCTTAACACTGAGCAACAATGAACTGACTTAGGGTTTTTGCACATTGAATTCAGGTGCATACAATTTTAGGATTGTGTAATTGGAAGGACATCCAGCTATTTTCTTTTCTAGCCATTGTAGGTTTCCATGAATATCTAAATCTGCAACTCAAGAAAATATTACCAGTTTGTTCATTTGCCCCACACATATTCATCAATTGCTTGTTATATACATCCAGCAGAACCACAGGAGCAGGGACACACTGTTGAAGAGAGCAATGTGTATGAGAGCTTGTACTCTGAGTGTGACCATTAGACACTTCTTTTCAGTAGCATCAGTGGGACAGAAAAGTGTGTTCCCTATTTCTCTCTGCAGTTTTAAAAACGGATGGGTCCACGCAGGTAACTACATGATCTCCAAATTCATTCATGGACATTATTTTTTTTTTTGTAGTGAATAGCCAAGATATTCTTTCTAATATGTGGAAACTTCCTTACTAAAAGAATAAGTTGAAATGAAATGATAATTAATTCAGTCTCTGTTCTTTTTTCTTTTCTTACCTGTACTGTCTAAAATTTATGTAATCTGTTTCCAGGCCAGTTTGTCTTTCACCTTAAATCACACTAATTGTCAGGTCTTTCAAATAAAAGGAACTGTGACTGGAATTGAGCATAGTGTTTAAGATACGGCAGAGGGATTGTTTCCTTCATCCTGCATGTAGCCTAGAGGCACTTTTTAGGCTTTGAGCTTGACCAGCTTCTGAAGTGTAACCATTCAGATAATACTTAACTTGTGATTGACAAGGGATGCAGTCCCTTTCGCCTGAACTTATTATCTCACTGGTTCATCTTACCCTTTCTTTGCATGTCCAGCTTTTTTCTTTTCTACATCCTACCTATTTTTTAAAATACTCTATTATTTCATTTTATATGTATGGATATTTTGCCTACATATATGTCTACATTTCATATGTGTGCCTGGTGCCCAAGGAAACCAGAAAAGGGCAGAAGATCCCTTGAAGCTGGAGTTACAGATGGTTGTAAGCTCCCTTTGGTCCCTAGGAATTGAAATGTCTTATGGAAGAGCAGCCAATGGTCTTAAGTACTGAGACATCTTGCCAGTCTCTACTTTTAAATTGACCCTACCTTATAAATCACAGCCCTACTCAGAAAGCTAGATCCATCTATCCAAAGTTCTTCTTTTTTTTTTTTTTTTTTTTTTTGGTTTTTTGAGACAGGGTTTCTCTGTGGCTTTGGAGCCTGTCCTGGAACTAGCTCTTGTAGACCAGGCTGGTCTCGAACTCACAGAGATCCGCCTCCCTCTGCCTCCCGAGTGCTGGGATTAAAGGCGTGCGCCACCATCGCCCGGCCCTCCAAAGTTCTTCTTGATGATGACACAACGTGGAAGACAAAAAGCATCTAGACATGGACCAAAACTGAAAATGGCAAACTAAATCTCTGTGTCTTCTACACTCTCCACTTCTCTTCTTTGATTGTTGAAATACCATCAACAATATCTTCCATAACTTATTTATAATGTTTATTCAGACTTTATATATCTCATCACTAAATGCTATTGACTTCACCTCTAAAAATATCTGAAACCTTTTATGCTGTGTCTGTTCTCCATAGTAACCTTTAGTAACCATTTCTTATGTGATCTTGCCATTCTTCTAATTCTGTCCACTTAGGGTTCTGACAGTCTATTCACCACACAGATGTAAAATTTGTCTTTTAAAGTTTGGATCCTGTCATATAGTTCATATTTCATCTGGAGACAAAGTCCTCTGTGACTGAATTCTGCAGGCCCATTCCCTTACTCTCTTCTCTGGAGATACTGCTGTGGTGTTATGACTGAGGACACAGCCTGGTGGAGATACTGCTGAAGTGTTATGACTGAGGACACAGTTAGCTCAGGCACATGAGTAACATGAGCTATTTGATCCAGGAATTTATTTCATTTTCTCTCTGTTTTCCTGTATTTCCATTATTTAGAGGTCATTCAGAATTTTACTTTCTCCTTGACTATTGGCAATTTTACCGGTTTCAATTTTACCTATAGACTTACTATAGGATTCCCAGTTTCCTTGGCATGGGCATTAATGAGCTATTGATAGGAGGAAGCAAATGAGAAGCCCTTGGGGCTGGCATTCAGTGAAGTTATCTATGAGTACTTACAAAGTTCTGACCATCTCTGATTCGCAGTTCAGGCCCAACAGTCTTATAGCAAAGATATTAAGATTTTTATTGTGTTTTCTAAAGTTTCTTTCAGGACTTAGATTTCTTATAACTGTTTCTGCCTGAAACAGCCGTGTGTTAGAAACTCTTCTCTGGAAATACCCACACGATCATACATAATTGAGTGTTACTGGACTCCATTCTCACTGTGCCTCTGGAAACAGTGCACTTGCTTCCATTACGGCACACCCTTGCACCCCACTTGCCTAGGCTGGCTGTCGCTCCCGGACTTGTCTTTAGGTGTGTGCTGATGCACCATTCTTCCCTCTACCTGTGAGACAGATCCTTCCATGGAGATTATTCCCTATAGCAGGCCTCTAGTCTTCTATGGTTTCTCTCTCCACTTGCACTTAGCTTTGTCTGGAAGCTTCCATCTTGGTTCTGAGAAGTATGATGTGACCTCATCCCCCGCCTCACGGTGTCTCTCTGTATGAAGTAAAAATAGCTGCCTCTATGCCCTGTTGGTGGATGCATGAAAAGAGGGCACCTCTCATCTCGAGATACCTGTGGCATCCACTGAAGCCTGCTCTGTACATGTTGCTAACTAATCTTTATCAGTGAGGAAATTCTTGGTGAAGCAATGAGAGAGGCCTTGGGCTCATGTTGGCATTATTCTGTGGGAATAGCAACTGATCTGTTTAGAGTCATATCAACAAACAGGCTTGAAAAGGGGAGCTCATAAAGCCTAAGATATTTTTCCTTAACCCCTGGACCTACCAGACAGAGACAACTGGCTAGTGGCCATGCAAATTTCTAAAACTACCTTTATTATTGTAGGAAATTCTGAGCTACAAAAGCAAGGAATCTGGACTCATGCTATTTTCACAGCAGTTCAGTTCCCCACCTTCCTCTGCACTAACTTAGCTTTCAACTTAATTTTAAAAATGGCTGAATTAACTGAGCCCTTAAGCTTCAAGATAGAGGATGACAATTTAGGAATTCACAAAAGCTTCTTGACAGTGTGATCTCTTTTCTTTTATGACTGTGGATCAAGGTGTACCATCATCTTAAACATTGTTGTCAGACTGACTGCCCTAGATAGGTTAGGAAATTGTCCCCAGCAATATTTTTAATCTGTGTATTTGGAAAAAATAAGATGGGAACACAGAGGGGAGTAACAGGAGAAGAGAAAGATTAAAAAGTAAATACAGAAGGGATAGAGTGACTTTCTGTTCATGGAGAAGATGATTCCTAGAACCAGTGTATGGAAGGCAATTAAAATCATATGGCAAAAATTGACTGGATGTTCTGAAAGAGGGCCTTTCACATTCCTTTCCTCCTCTATGCATCTGTCAGACTAGTGATTCTGTAGCCCTGATAAGTATCAGAGCGATGAAGATGAATGGAAGAGTCAGACACATTTTCTGAAATGATGTATAACAGAAAGAAAGAAGCATGTAACAAAGATTCATATGTGAGGTGTCAAGGGGTCATTCAAAGAATAAAATGATCATGTTTCCTAACCTCTGAGAGGTTAAAATCCTGAATATAGGAGAAGGCCCATACGTAGGAGGGGCTCAAAGTCTTAAATTTTGTATCTAGAGAAGATTTAGAAACCCGAGAGGACATGAAGGATCCTTGAGGATGAAGAAGCCAAGGACACATCTTTGGGCTGTGTCCTCTGCTTAAATCGAGGTGTAGAGAGGTCCTTGATATTATCAAGAAGGAGAAGGAACAAGCATGTGGAATCGCTAGGAGCATCCTTTAAAGAGGTGTGTGCTCGGCATCCACAGAGGACCAGGCTTGTCTTTTATCCTTGGACAAAAGATGGAACAGGACATCTCATAGCAGTTCAGACACACACTAGCCATGCCTACAAGCCTTTTAAGGTGACATTGGAAGGTGGAATAGTCTCAACATCCGTCCTGAGAAAATAGGAAATTGCTTTTCTTGTAGTTTGATTTGAAAGACTCACACACACCCTTCCTATAGGGCACACCCACACTACTCAATTTATCTGTGTCAGAAACTCCAAGGGCTGAATTGATTTTACTGTAAATTGAACCTTTGGTTTCATTCTTAGTATTTGAAATGTGACACTCCGTCTACTGAGACATTTTGTGCACATGCACACACATGTCTCTGTGTGTGTGTGTGTTTCCTCAAGTCTAATGTGCTGAAATATTTTTATAGGTTTGGATCCATTTCTGCCTGTTCTGGTAAAAGCAATTTTGATCAAATCTTATAATATAGGGAGATGTTGTTGATTAAGTATTGATAATCCACATTGCAAGGTAAGAAACTTTAATAACGTAAAATAAGGTTGTCGAAGACTGCAACTTTATTTTCAACTGTGTCTTCCATGTATTTGTTTCTGCCTCAGGGTGAGTTTTGATGAGGGCCACTCCTGGAGCAGATACGGTTTCACATTGCTGCCTCTCTTTGTGGATGGGGCATTGGTGGAGGCAGGAGTCGAGACCCACATCATGACGTGAGTACTTTTTACTGTGGCAGAAAAGAGACTGAAGACCTCAGTTCTCCTTCATCTGCGGCTGAGGATTTCCCTGGGGAATATAATAAGAAATCATTTCTTCTCAGGGCCAGAGTTCCCTCATCTATAAAATGGAAATTGTTCCTATTTGCACTCAACAACCCACATAGCCACCGACAGGTCACAAATGCTAATTGACCCGGGAAATTTCTAACAGAATTTAAAGACAAGGAAGCTTCCCCCATACCTCAAACTCAACAACATAGAAAGTTAAGTCTGTGATATATTCAAGAGATTTGGTGTTCACGTGTTAGTGTCTGCTCAGTGTCCATCTTGGACCCAGCCTAAAACTTTGGTCAGAATTGAAAGACCAATTGCCAACTGCTCCACAGGACTTCTACAGGTCAACCAAGGTAGGAAGTAGAACACATCCATGACTGATAGCTTTAAGTTGCACTTGTGTTACAATACAACTTTTCTGGAGACACAGGAAAAAAAAAAACCATTCATGGTACCTACTGTGTGCCAGATAGTATACAAATGGATAATTCAGAAAAAATCCTATTACTTAAATAAATAAGATGAACAAATGCTCTGCTTTGGAACCCAGAATACTGTGTCAGACATTCACATTTTTGTCAGGAGTTCCAGGAATGAATAAAATACTAAGACCAGTTCTATCCTTTACTTCAAACACTTGTTTGAAGATTTAGGTCCATGAGCTGACTTTCCCAAATTATTACCCATCCTTCACTGACACTAGGCATAAAACAGAAAGCTTCTGTCTTTGTAGGAGCTTCCTTA
The DNA here is from genome assembly GCA_004026605.1 of Ondatra zibethicus. Lineage (NCBI taxonomy): Eukaryota > Metazoa > Chordata > Mammalia > Rodentia > Cricetidae > Ondatra > Ondatra zibethicus. The sequence continues at coordinate 185,922 of PVIU01000084.1, read as the reverse complement.
ATGTGACTCAGTGCAAAGCTTGGGTCCTGGGTGTAAGTTCTACAGGGCATAAGCACCTGGATTCAAGAGGCTGGTTAAGCTGCCTCCTAACTGCATTCAAGCCAGAGTTCATTGTTTTTCCAATTCAAGTCTGATGTGGCTCTAGAATTTTGGCCAGTGGCCCCAAATTCAGCCATTCTTTTTTTCCTTTTGTCAAGAGACTTGACTATTTTGCTTATCTTTAGCTCATAACCTAAGGTATTCTGCGTACTCTTTTGTGAGACCTATTTGAACTCATTGCATGATTCTGCTGGGCATGGCTTTGAATGATACCATAGGCAGATGGCTCTCTCCATGGCCTTGTATTCTCTGGAACAAGGCTGCACTTTAAATGTTGCGTCCACATAATCTTAACTCTTAATACTTTCCCCCTTCATGTGGAGTTGAGCTTGTTACATGGGTATGAAGGGAGACTGAACTCAGAACCAAAATACTTCCTCGATGACCTAGATAGTGTATTGTTGTCTTTCCTTTCCATGAGTATTGCTGGGTCCTAACATCTTTCTCCGGGAAGGGGGGTGAAAAAGCGTGACGTCAATGACCACAGACACTGGGAGTCAGGTACAGCAGACTCATTTATTTAACAAGGAGGAAAAACTTATATACCCTCCCAGCACCCAAGCATCCTGATCCGTTGACAGTTGGCATTCCTTTCATGCTCATCTCTCCTTGGCTAGGCACGATCAGGCCCTCTGACAGCTGGGTTGATCTTGTGCTGGTCTTCTTGTAAGCTACCACAGCTGTTGAGAGTTCATGAGTACAATAGCCGTGACATATTTAGAAGACACTAATTCTCAATAGTCTTCCAAGTCCTCTGGCTCTTATGATTTTTCTATTCCCCTCTTCTTTGATGTTCCCTGATAATTGTGTGTGTGTGAGAGAGAGGGGGGGGTCCCATTTGGGGATCAGTATTCCATAGTCCCAAATTCTCTTCACTTTGAACAGTCGTATTCTCTATGCTAACCTCCACTCACTGCAAATAGAAGGGTTATCTGTATGTATAAAACTAAATGTTTATAAAGCAGTTGGTTACTATAGCAACTTAGCAAACTCATAGTAGTAACTTCTCCTTTGAGGTTTGCTGTGACCTCTGCAGCCAAGAATTCTTGGCTAGGTTCAAAGTACTAGGCATGAGTTCCCTTCTATTTTGTAGACCTTTAGTATAATCAGAGAGATGTTGGGTGCAGCTAAGACATTTGTACCACTATTGGACAAATGAGAATATTAATTAATATATAATTAATTATTATAGTATACAATGTTCATAGCTGGATAAGAGTTTTCTACTTTGGAAGCCTATATAATAGCTTCTGGCACTTTGAATTCTTACCATCAGAAATATCTTCCCTCATAGGAACTTAACTTAATCTCACTCCCCCCCACCCCGTGTGTGTGTGTTGTGAAGTTCTCATATCCTTATGCTCGCCTCCTGGCTTAGGAACCAGAGTGTCCCGATGACAAGTGGAATGGTTACTGGAAGGCTCTGTCTGCTTCCATTTCAGATTTGAAAAATAACTTTATACCCAGCTTGTTTTCTAAAGCCAACTAGTGTTTTAATGTCACAGAATGAAAATAGAATTCAAAGTTATATATTCTTTCTTTGCCTCTTTTTTATTGATTTTTTATTGAGGTCTACATTTTCTTTCTCTGCTCCCCTCCATGCCTTTCCAAGGTCCCCATGCTCCCAATTTACTCAGGAGATCTTGCCTTTTTCTACTTCCCATGTAGATTAGATCTATGTATGTCTCTCTTAGGGTACTCATTATTGTCTAAGTTCTATGGCACTGTGATTTGTGGGCTGATTTTCTTTGCTTTACATATTCTTTTGGAATTGTGAGAATAAGGAGTAGGTTTGGGGACAAGGGTTCTTCTCCTAGCCATTGAATCTTACTAATGAAACAGGACACCTGAATTCTGTGAAATCACTGTTAACCTCATTAAGGTGTAATGGTGGCCACGGATAATAAGGCTACAGTGTGATACTATTGACATTCCATTTTGATTTGCAGAATTTATATGTTTAATACTTTATTCATTTAAAACACTTCATGAGTGCAATACAGACTCTGTTGGATCTTAGAAGATCAAAAGGTGAATGCAATCCTTTCATTTTAAGGAAATTTCAGGATGCAAGTGTAGGTACACTAGTCATCAGGGCAGAGGCTCCTAGATCAGGACTGGCTTGATTTCCCCCAATACCTGTAATTGAAATGAAGCAGGTAAATATGCAGAAGTAGAAAACATCCTGACTGAGGTAACCTAGACCCAGAAAGCAAAGAACACATATGTTATCTATTGCGTGTAGGTTTAGCTTTGGAGGTTTAGATTTGTGTGTAGAATTTGGAGTACCCATAGAAGTTTGAAAAGTAGAAAGATATCATTTGGAGGAGGAAGAAGAGCAAAAGGAGGAAGGAGATTGAGAATACTAGTATAAAATGGGGAAGGGGAGTAATTTAAGGGGAAGATTTAAGTGGTAAGAGAGATGGGAGGGTTAATCAGATTGTGTGGGATAAACAACAGTTTATTTGAAAATGCTACATGGAGTTCTACTGTTTTGTAAGCTTTCTAAAAACTAATTACATACTTAAATCTTTGTTTTAGGTAATGATGATGCTCCTCTTAGAAGCCATAGTTTATTAAAAAAAAAAAAAAGAAGCCTAGTACATGGCATGGGTCACCTCTCTGTGAATTGTTGGTCAGGGAATCCCAGAGACTACAAAAATAATACCACCAGGAACTCTGCCATGCAAAGATTAGGATCCAGCAGTTGGAAATTATGTGTCTGGTGCTTGGGTTGGAATCTAACTAGTTAATCTACTCTCTGAGCAGGGTTGTGTGTGTGGAAACAGCGAAGTGCCAACAGCATGGTGTGAGGGTACAGCAGGGCAGCTGGTGAATGAGAACCCTATGGGGAATGGTTTCTGATTCTCTCCTGGGAAAAACTGCTCAGTTCTTCCCTGTGTATCTGCTGGAGAATGTGAATGGGGGAGACAAGACAATGCTTAGCGTAGAGATCTGTGATTTGCTTGCTTTTTTTGTTTTTTGAAGAATTTAAGGATTTTATTTTTTTCCCATATTCTTTTATTTTTCTATAAAAAAAAGAGTTACATTTCCTCCCCTTCTCCCAGTCCCCTCCCGCTCCCCTCCCTCCCGCTGCTTCCTTAAAAGAGGGCATGGTGCCCAGCCCTGTGAGAAGTCCAAGGCCCTCCCCCCTCCATCCCGTCCTAGGAAGGTGTGCATCCAAATCGACTAGGTTCCCAAAAAGATAATACATGCAGAGGAGATAGGTCTTAGTGTCATTGTTGATGGCTTCTCATTCTGCCCTCATTGGCAGCCACATTTAGAGAGTCCAGTTTGATCACATGCTCATTCAGTCCCGGTCCAGCTGGATTTGGTGTGCTCCCATTACATCAGGCACACTGTCTCAGTGGGTGGACCAACCCCTCGCGGTCCTGACTTCCTTGCTCATCTTCTCCCTCCTTCTGCTCTTCGACTGGACCTTGGGAGCTCAATCCATTGCTTGCTTTTATTGCACTTTTTTTCTATTGCCATTTCAAATGTTATTATTTCAACATCTCCCTGGTAACCTTGACAGCAGCCATCTAGTCTAGCCTAATTCACAACGAAATGTGACCATTCTTATTATCTAAGGCTGAGGATACACGGGATGATTGACATGCCCGTGTGCCTATTGTGGTCTCTGGTGGAAGTTCTTGAGATGATGACGTGCCTGTGGATACTAGAACGCTTGGCCTCTTTGGTCCTCTACTGTTACGAAAGGTTGTTTGCCTTCCAAAATAACAAGCCCCCTTAGAGGAACTCTTTTTCTCTTGGCTCAGATGAAGTATTGGATGGAAAATCTTCTTTCCCACATCCTCAGCACTGCACTTTAGTTCCCTTACTGACAGGAAAATTTGGGACCAATGGGCTGTTATTTAGCTAACCTTTATAGGGACTGCAGAGAATTAGGCAGTCTCTCTGAAAAAAGACATCTAGGGCAAGAAGAGTAGAATTTCTCTTGAAAATTCTCAGTTACTTCTAGGAGCAGGCAGCAAAGCACCTGGGGAGACTTTAGCCTAATTTTTAAAATTCCAGCCATGGTTTGCAGCCAGTTTGCATACACCCTTCCCCTTCTCTGGGCCAGATATTGCCATGAGGTGCTTTCTCAAATGTGATTTCATTGGAATCCCCCAGAATCTGGCAGTGTAGGTAGGATTAGCATTGCTGTGAGGATGCTGAAGCTCAGGGAAATGTTCAAAATAGACAGCATAAGAGCAAAGACTTTGGGGCACAAATGAAGGAAGATACTAGAAATCTCTAAGGCTTGTCCAGCAAGGAAGTACTATGGTTCATAAGAAATGTTGGGATGTTAATGACTTAGTATGTATTGATGACTACCTCTCTGTTCTCACCCCTTCCTAAGCCAAAGAAGATCTGTCCCTGAATTTTAATTCACAGTATTCTTGAAAAAGAATATGATGAAAGCTTGAAAGAATTAGGGACTAATTAAAAGGCAAGATGTGAGGCAAATTGTATTTGCCATTGGATATCAAACAAGTGATGAAAGGCAGAATAGTTACAAAGGGTTTCCTGGCTGTGCAGAGAGATGGAGATCAGTCATTACAGGTGGATGGCACAGTCTGAGCAACCAGGAAGGAGTAGGAATGTGCCTGGCCTGTCAAAAAGAGGCTGCAAAGAAGGAAAGGCTACAAATGCGTTCAGCAAATTGGCTAGAGCCCACTATCTTGCTGACTCCTTTTGTAAATCCCACTCTAATTGGCATAAATCTCTGGTTCATTGTTCTACTAGCAGAACTAATAGCCAAAGTGAAGGGGACCGATAACATTTTGCCTAGAAAATTATGCAAACCCCAAAGCTACAGATGTTTGAATATAAGCACAGACCTCCTTTCCACTTAAGAGCCAGTAGCCTGATGCTTAACTGGGAACAAACTCTCAAGTATATATAGCCAGAGTAGGATGCAAAGGCCCAGCTCTAAGCTGTAAATGCATTGCTTAGCATCTAGTAACTGCATCTGATAAAGTCTCTGGAAATGAACCAGAGCTGTTCCCATTGATCTGTTTTTCAATTTTCTGTTGTTTGCTAGAAGAGCCTGATTTTACTTTGCCCAAAGTAAGTCATTCGAGTAATCACCAAATCCAGCGAAACCCCTCAGTCATAGGTTTTCATGCTGTGGCTTGATTCCCAGTCTCTAGTTTATCACCGGGCTTCTCACCACTCAGAGACCTAGCTTCCATTTGGGGCAAGGAACTGAGGGGCTTAAAACTGGTATGCCGGGGCTTCTGTATCACATTGGAGGCTGGCAACAGCCAGAAATGAAAAACGGTTGTGCTAACCAACGAATTTCCATCTGTACTTAATAAAAGTCCATCTCGAGGTACAGTACTTACCACAGACATGATCCCTCGCTCAGCATTCATTTGAAGTCCAGTTTCCTCACCTGTTGTGAGGATGAAGAGAAGAAACAAGCCCCACCAAGGGCCATTAGATTGTTACGGCTCCAGAGATGGCTCTGTTGGCAAAGTACTTAAACTGTAAGTGCAAAGACCTGAGCTTGATTTCAAGAACCCACATAAATAGCCAGGTAGGATACTCTGCCCATGTAATCCCAGTATTCAAGAGACTAATAAAGGAGACCCCTGGGGGCTCACTGGCTAGCTGTCCTAGACTACTTGGGTATTTAAAGGTACATAAGATCCTATCTTAAAATGCAAACAAACAGAAAAAGTTGATTGAGCATGAGAAATAGTACTTGAGGTTTTTCTCCAGCTTTGACATGCATGCACATACATGTACTGCAGCCTGTAAAGAAGTCAGGCTTTGCTGGCTCTGGTGTTTCTGCTGCAGTGAGTCAGCTGCCCCAGTTCATTTCATGAAGATAGGCAAAGAAAGCAGAGAACAATAGAAATCAGTGGGTGCCAATCAAAACTCACTATGGAAAAAAAATCTAATTTCAAACAGTTTTCATGTGCCATAAATATAATTTTTTCTTCAGTTTCCACTCTTTTTAACATTTAAAGCATTGTGGGCTAATTAAAACAGATGTATCCTGCAGGTTGTGATGTGGCCCTGAATAAGAATGCACTTCATCCAGGCTGATTCCCTTAAAAACATCTCAGTCTTGGACAGTGCTGGATTCAGGCTTCTCCCTAAGAGGTCCATGTGCTATATTAAAGGCATAGCGTCTACCTCCGGTGTTTTTGAGAAGTGATTGGCTAATGAGGATGCTTTCCTCTTCAGTGCATTTACCCATTTATGGATGTGTAGATTGATGGTTCCTTAGAAGGAGAAGGGATGTATGAACAGGGGTGTAGTTGGGTGCGGTAGGACCTGGCTGGGTGTGTGCTCTAACATGTTACCCTGCCTCCAGCTCCTTTTGCTTTTCCTCTTTGTGGTACAGTAGGAAATAAATGACTTACTCATTCAGCACACCCTTCTGTAGTGCTGTACTTTTTGCCTCAAAACAGGTCTCAAAATAGTTGAACTAGCCTGCTGTAGACCGAAGCCCTGCAAGCATGAGCCGCAGAGACACTTTTGTCGCCAGCATCGTTTTCCTCAGCTGACTTCTCAGTGTCCAAAAGTGCAGTTCGTCAGATGTGGCTTCTGCCTAGAAGTCGCTTCTTCTGATGTGTCTTCTACACCTTACTGAAAATACACTCTCTAGGAAGTGACTGAGAAGCTGCCTCATTTCTTTTTTTCAAAGCTTGGTTGGTGAAGTCCTTTGCTTTTACCTGCTTGATTTTGAGACAGTTTTGCTCTGTAGAGCAGGGTGTCTTGGCCTAGAAGTTACTATGGAACCGAAGTTGAATTTCAACTTGCGGCAATACTCCAGCTTTAGCATCTCAAATTCCGGGATTACAAGGAGAGGCTACCATATTTATTCAAGCATTTCACATCTCAAAGACTTTGTAGCATTGAAGCCACATGTTTAGACTCTAAGTATGTACTAGTGTCACATGGCAAACACCTCGGCTGGGGCATGATAGTGCCTCTTTTGCCCCTCACTCCAGTGGGCTCATTTCAGCACACAGTACTCTGAAGTTGCCGTCCTGGCTTCGGGAAGATTTGAAATTTGGATTTTGCATTTATAATTTCATAACTACTTTATACTTTTTTCAGTATCATTTTATAAATCCTGAAAAATGTAGAGATTAGCTCCTGAGAACCTGTTCAATTATCACTTAAAAATGATGAAAATCATTTTGCTGTCACTTGGGATTTAGAGGTGACTTTATTACTGCCCATCTCAGATCCATTCTGCTTACTGCTCCCACAGACACTTCTAGAATAAGTGAAGTGTTTGGTACTTAACTGTATACATGGTATTGAGTTATGTGTTTTTATACTTTTTGGTAGTTTCAGTGAGTGTGTGCCCAAATCGTTTTATGTATTTTTAAAGTGTATATAATTCAAATAGGGAATAGCAGTAATTTATATGCATATTTCTATCATTATTGCCAAACTTAGGGGCCGCCCATGTGGTCCAGACATTTTCCATGCTCATGGCATTTTTGTCATTGAATGAATATGCACAATTTATGCATTCTCCTATCAGTGGACATTTACATTGATTCTGGTGTTGTCTTTTTACAAACAGTGCTTTACCTTTGCACATGCCTCCAGTTAAATTAGTGGAAGACCTTTTCTGATCTACACACACACTCGGAAGTGGAGATGCTGAGTCACAGTGACCAGTGCTGTGTGAATATGCACCGGCAATGCAACTGCTAAGTTTAGCACAGCTTTCTGATCTTTCTCGTCCCCATTGTCTAGGAGGTTAGCGTGAGAAGCCATTCTCAGCCTGAGAGGGGCAAGGTTGCAGTGATCTTAGTATCTTCCTCCGTAGCCCTGAGCGTGGTCATGCATGTGCATCATTGGTGCCCAGCAGATGTGCAGTGAGTGCTGCAGTTAGCCTGGGCTGGAGACTGTTTCTGTATACGAGCAGGTGTTGGGCGGTTTCCACACAGTTTTGATTCTCCTATTATTTCATTTGGTTCAGGGTTTGACACAAACAGTGAACTATGTCATAATCACAACGAACAAAAGCTGTCTCTTGTGTCTCTTACTCAGGGCTCTTCTAAATTCTGTGTCTTTTTCCTCCTGTTAAAATCCTTCCGTGCTCATCTACCTCTGTCCTTCCTTCCAGTGTGGGGCTCGGCTCCTGACTTAGGTTCCACAGGTTTGTAGATCACATTTTCTCAGTCACCATTACGGACTTTAATGCAAAATCACAAAGGACTTAGTTTTGAGAAAAGAAGTGAAGTTTTTTGAACAATGAGTTCCTTTAACTTGTGTTTTGAAATTTTGATTTTTTTTTTAATTTAAACTTTTTATGGAATTTCATACATTAGTACAGGACGTGCATCATTTCTGACCCTCAGTTTTCCTCAGTGCTCTTTCACTCCCTCCTCAAGTTCATGACATTTTCTATAGCTTCCTTACTTGGCTGTGTTAGTTTCAGTAACTTTAGCTTGCTTTCTGAGTTTCCCTTTGACTCCATCCTCTCTCCATATCTATTTTCAGTGCTTCTGATCCCCTTCTCTGTAGCATCTCACCGAGACTGTTCAGCATCCAACACACTCTGCTTGCAGGTTTTTGCTGTTGATCCTCCTGCCTGTTTCTATTAAGATCTAGCTCATGTCTCACTTTTGCTTGATACAATTTCCTTTGTAGCCGCTGACCTCCTTTACCACTAATCCCATCTACACCCTAATGGGAAAACAATCAGGTGGCCTGGATGCACACCAGCAGTCAAGCATACTGCCTGAGTATTTGGAAGGCAGCAGCTGCTGCCCACTGATGGCTGGCCTTCCCAGAACACTGTTCTTTCTTCTTTAATTTGAAATCCATCCTTTAATGTTTCCTTCACAGAAATAGGGGAGGCAGGCTTCATTCAAGAGACAAGAATACGTATGGGGAGCCAGGCCTTTCAGGGATAATTGAACTCATACAGGACATTTAGTAGAGTACACACATTGCTATTGTTTCAAGAACAATTGTTATTACTTTATTTGACTAGGTATATTGATAGTCAACTATTAATAAATCAATGGTTTAAGAGTTTGAGAGGCAAGTTAGTACATAAGTAGTCAATCCTCCATGGAGTAGAAGCTTATATTCTCATACCTCATCTGTCTCCAGTGAATAAAGGACAACAATCGCAGTATATACTGTAGCTGTTGTCTAAATTTTCAGAGTCGTATTGGCTGTATCAATAGTATTGGGGCATGTGGGGCAGACAGAGATGGAAAAAGAATGAGAAAAACAGATAGAAAGTTAGATGGAAGGGTATTTAATGCCCTTGGCCTCAGAATACTCTGCCCTTTGAGTAGTCTAGCCCTAGCTGTGGTTCATGATAATCGTTATGTCTTAGAATATGAGAGAACAATACTGTCAATAAATGGAAGAAAATATTTCATACTAGTAAAAACAGTGCTTCCAGTGGGGATTTATAGTTTTATCTATAGATTTTTATATCCATCAAGTGTTTATATAATGAGAGCACATTCTTTATAATGAACCAAAGGGAAAAATTTTACCAAACCCCACGTGTAGCATCTTCTAGATAGTAAAAGGGAAGAGCTACTTTTGCATCAGTGCTGAGGACACTGTGGTTTATGCTCACTTCGCCCTTGCCCCTGTAACTGAAAGGAAGGGACTATCTCACCTATCCACCCTCGCCTCCCTATGTTAAGCATGGCCTGGAGTCACTGAGTCTGTCATCATTCTGGATAAACATTCCCTGGCAGCCAATACAAGATAAGAATGGAAAGCACACCAATCCTACTCATGAAATACAAATTCAAGAAATCAGCAGATAGCACTTAATTTCTTCAAGGTCATTTGGTTAATTTATGCTGCATTTGTAAGTTATTGTATATTTTAAAAATTAATGAAAGATTTAATTACGGCAGGGTTGCCTGTGACCTTTTGTGGAATGACTTCATCATAAATCTGCAGGCATTTCAGAACTGTTTTCCAGGTTTCTAATAATTTGCTCTCAAATTAATGACATCCAGTCAGTGAAAGAAGTTGAGGCTGGGTTGAAAAAAAAAATGAGTTGAGATTTGTGGTTTCCTAGCAATGGCTAATTCTGAGTCCTAGGTGGAGGTGGTGGAGAAGATGGTATGTGACTCACCAGAATCCACAATCCACAGCAGCTTTAACTGTTTACCTAGAGGAATGAAAAATAAATCCAGTGTGTCAACACGGGAGAACCTGCATGTATCCAGACTGCATCACTGAAGGTTTGGAGCACACTTACCTATGTGGGAGTGGTGTAGAACACTGTACCTATTAGATACCCCCTGTTTTTCCCTGATATACATAGTTTATTTTTTATTTGTAAATGAGAGTTCCGCGCTTATCATCCAACTTGTTGGTCACCTGTGCAACCCAATGTAGACTTCATCAATCTGTGACCTTCATTCCATTCAGAGGCTCGGTAGGAACAGCTGAGCTGTCTCAAGGGAAGATTCTCATTTCCCTTAAGAGCAGAACACACTTTCGTCTGTGCCTATGTCTATTTACTTGATCCAACAGAGTCAAGAGAAAAGCAGCACAGAGGAATGCCGTATCTGTACACATCCAAAAAGGTCCTCTGTCTGAGAAGAGACTTTAGTTTACAGGTGCTGTTACAGAGAAAGCTAGATTTCTGAAATCTTAGGGCACTCTTGAGGGTGCCAGAACCTGGGAGAAAAAACAGTGAACCTGGAAAAGTCGGTCCCAACTGAAGGCTTCTAGGATTAATGGAAACCCTGGACATGATCATGATTCTCTCTGCATCCTCTTGAAGGAGATACTCATGGTGTGAGCATGGTATGTGTCTGTGACTCAACCAGAAAGATAGAAAGATTTCCCATAAGAAACCTTCAGCATGGGAAGAGTTGGATGTCAGGAGACCTGCGTTCTAGTATGTTCTCTTCTTGAGCAGACCAATGTTTTGTCCTGGCCTTAGTTTCTTGCTAGTTTATGAAGGTTCATCCCCTAAGACTGTTTCAGCCCTAACTCTTTATAAAATTCTTTATAATCCTGTTTGTTCTCTTTCATGCCTCAGGGATTCTCAACTGGAGACCAGGCCAAAAAAGGTGATCATAGTTCAAGGTCAAGTGTGCAGTTCTCCACACAGTACAGTTTTTAGACCTTGAGACAAATACAATCGTAATTGGGACTTTCTAGTTAGAAACTCCCTACAGATTTTTCCTTTCTTCCCTCCTCCAACTGTGCTTTTGGGTTTATAAATTTCATGGTGTTCTTGCCTTTTGTGCAAACAGGCTATTTAGAGCTGGAGGTAAGAACCCCCCATCTAGGCTCAAGCCTCAGTGCCAAACCGTGTAGTCAAATGGCTGCTAATGAGTCACAAAGTCCATCAAAACCCAGGGCTAGGGACCATGTGAACAATGGCCACCAGTGTGTGCACTTCATTGCCGACTCTCTTCTGCTTGCTGTGGTGATTGCTGGATGATGCCTTTAATTTCTTTGAATCTCAGTTTCCTCATCTGTTAAACTGGAACACATGAGGTAATCCACACAAAGTGGCTAGCAAACTTGGAAAAGTTGGGTAAATATTCCTTCTTGCTTACATAATTGTTAATATTTGACTAAATTTGGCTGATTATTCACTGTTTGCAAACTCTCACATTAGAGATTATGCACTGGTATACTATCTGCCCCCTAAATTCTTAGCTATCCAACCAAATGGATAATATAAGTAATCCCAAACATCATACTATAATTGCTGTGTGTTTGTATATGTCTGTGTGTGTTTGCGTGTGGAGGTTTGCAAGTATACAGATGTATGTGGAGGCCAGAAGACAGCCTTAGGTGTCACTTCCTCAGGTACTATCCACATATCATTTGGAGACAAGGTCTTTGGCCAAAAACATGACAAGTAAGCTGTGCTGGTTGATCAGCAAGCCTGGGGATCATTCTGCCTCCCTAAATCTGGGATTATCAGCATACCCTACTGATGTAGGAAGTCCTTCTGTATGTGTGTTGCATTTATTGGTTAATGAATAAAGAAGCTGTTTTGGCCAGTGGCTTAGCAGGATAGAGCTAGGTGGGGAAAACTAAACTGAATGCTTGGAGAAAGAAGTGGAGTCAGGAGAAGCCATGTAGCCCCACCAGAGACAGACGCCTGACAGAACCTTGCCAGTAAGCCACAGCCATGTGATGATACATAGATTAATATCAATGGGTTAAATTAAGATACAAGAACTAGCCAATAAAGAAGCTAGAGCTAATAGGCCAAGCAGTGTTTTAATTAATATAGATCCTGTATGGTTATTTTGGGTTTGAGCAGCTGAGAACAAACAAGCAGCCTCCTACAGCACCCTACCACACCCAGATGTTTTTAAGTGAATTCTAGGGATCTAAATGAGTTCCTCATAGTTGCATGGCAAGCACTTTACCAATGAGGCTAGTTCTTTCGCCTTCATAGAGACTTAGATGAGTCCCTATAGAAGTTAGATAAGCCATCCTGGTTAAAGGAAAAAGCAAGTTGAAAAAAAATCATGCTCCCCTTAGTAGAAGGCAATAGAATTCTGGTTTTGAACAGTGACACTGAAAGGTACCACAACACACAAAGATAGAAGGAGGCTAATATTCAGAAGCTCAAGGTAATAATTTTTTGCATGAGGTTTTTTGTTCAATCATGTGGCAATGCCTTAGGAGTTGGCTACACAGAGATTGAATTTGTAGACAAAAGTGGGAGTGTTGACCATTGTTATGATCAAGAAATCAAAGGGACCATACATGTAGCAGCTGATGAATATGAAAGATTTGTAGAAGATCCATCAAAAGATTTGGAATCTATCTGGTGGTAACAGAGAGAAGTGACTTAAGGACTGGGTTTCTACTAATGTAGATTAGTAGGCAGAAGATTCTTTCCCACCCGGTCCCTCAGTGATTCAGTCCCAAAGAAACACACAGAAGCTTAAATTAATTTTAAACTGTTTGACCTATTAGCTAAGGTCTTACAACTTAAATTAACCCATAATTCTTGTCTATGTTTAGCCATGTGGCTTGGTACCATTTCTCAGTAAGGCATTCTCATCTTATTTCCTCTGCATCTGGCTGGTAACTGACTTTGCCTTTCCTCTTCCCAGAATTCTCTTAGTCTGGTTGCCCTACCTATACTTCCTTCCTGGCTACTGGCCAATCAGTGTTTTATCAAACTAATACTACTGACAAATCTTTACAGTGTACAAGAGCATTATCCCACAGCATAGATGTTTTTAGTCTAATCAAAATCTCAACTGGGGAAGTAACAGAGAAAGTGCAGAAAGCAATTCCAAAATGTGAATTGTCCTTGATCTTTTGCTGAGGATGTTATTCAGGCAAAGAAAAGTACGGCTTGGTGGGTAGAAGAACTCCTAATGATGATGAAGTTTCTGAAGAAGGGAAGAGAGATATTTCTATTGTAAGTTGGTGAATTTAATTTAGAGTTCCCTTGGACTCTTCAGCCAAGGTCACAAATATAATCGCCAAAGGAATTCTTTTCTTTGAAAATTCCTAATGCATTAGTGGTAATAACTCCTTGTTCTCTTCATGAAGGTTCGTGGCCAATCACTATCTTCTTAAAACTTCTCTCAGGTTTCATAACTATGTATAAAAGCCCTTGCAACCAGAGGTCCAAAGGAATCAAATAACTATGCAGGGGAAAGTCAGGTGACTGAGAACTTTTCTCCTGGAAAGAGGGAAACATCTTTATAGAACCTGCTTCTCTAATTACATTTACTGTGGCATTGTTTCCATCCAAATTATAGCAATTATATACCCTGATCCCATTTGAAATCATTTAATTAATGAGTAGCTACCTCTCTGTGTGTTTGGAATTCTAATGAAGTCTTTTCTTTTTGTGAGTCACTTCCTTCCTCAAATTAATCACCCTTTTCCTTTCAGAAAGGCTTATTCAGTCTAGATGGTGGACTGAAGAAGGTACATTATTTAATGTCCCAGGAAACTACATTTGTTATAGAAACCCTAGCACAGTGTAGGATGACCATAGATAGAGTAGCTTCTAGTCCTTCTTCAAAGATTGCTTTAATTCGTATAAACACCAAGGGACGTCTGACTAAATCATAGTCTTTGACCCAGAAATGAAAGTTGATAAAGCTATGATAGCAGTGTTGAAACTGTGATTGATTTTATTTGATTAATTCTATTTATTAACCAACCAAGAACTGTATTAATTTAGTACCTTATATGAAAGAAGTGCCTTTGGATGCAAAGATGGATGACTGTAATAGCTAGATAAATCCACTGATTGAAAGGTTACCAGGAGATGGGCAACTTGTGTATCTAGAGGTAGACATGAGGACTGGAAGAGAATGCATCTTCAAAGTTTTCTAGAAAGGACTATGTTCTGAATCCTTTTATGTTCATTCTACTGAAAAAGAGTCACCTTTGAAAAGAAAGTTGAAGACTTTAGGAAGGTTCAAGTTTACCTAGTTAATTTCAAGGCAAAGGAGGACTAGGAAAAACCATGTCTTCTAGTTTCTCTGATTTCTCATCTTGCTATGGTTCCCAGACCAACAATAAAGCAAGAGCACAGGACTCTCTGTGACCAGTATCTTGTTAGCAGTATAGCCACCAGGTATGAAAATTTTTAACAAAGATTGAGATGACTTCTTTGGTTCAGAGAACCCAAGATAAATCTGAAGTAGAGAGACAAACACATGAAAAAAAAAAACACATGTGCAAAGTAAAAAGAAAAACAGAAGTAATAATTTTTAATTGATTTCCCCCATGAAAATCCATATAATGAGAAATGGCTCAGAGAATCCATTTGTTTTGTTCCTATGGTTAGAACTTCCTCAGGGAACCAAAGGGCAGGGCACCTCTTTCCAGGCAGTCATCTATATTTATGTATGAGGTGTCCACTTTTTTAAAGGCTCAGTATGAAAAAAAAGATTGCCCACATTAGTGTGTGTGTGTGTGTGTGTGTGTGTGTGTGTGTGTGTGTGTGTGTGTGTGTGTGTGTGTGTGTGCGTGCCTTGAAAAAAGATTGTAATTCTAGGCCATTGAAAGAACTTGATCTAAATGTTGGGTGAATCTGTAGAAACTCTATTAATGAGAAGGATGGTGATGTTAATGAACCTTGTTGTCCATGGGCTTTTAAAGGTTTCATATGCATTATTTAACCTAATGAGAGTCAGGATTACATTGGCTATTATGTTTCTTTGAGTTAGGAAAAGAAACATGACAATAAGGAGCTGGTTAGATGACTCAGCAGGTAAGGGCTCTGCCCACCAAATGTGGCAACCTAAGATTGATTCCTAGGAACCTAATGGTAGAAGGGGAGAAACAGCTCTTGCAAGTTATTTTCACAATTCAACCAAAATGGAGATTTATAAAATGACAGGAGCTGGCATTTTTTTTTTTTTGCAAAAGTCTTGAATATTAAATTCACTTTGCAAGTTCCCCATGTTTCTTCAATAACCCTCCACAATCATTTTCCATTCTTTATCCCACAATGACTGTTGCTAGAAACTGCTTTTGTCTATAGAATACAAATAGATCCAGAAAACATCTGTAACCTTAAGAAGTTTCTATTTAGTTAAAATAAAAAACTTGAGTAAAAATGCTAGAAAATTAAGAAACCCTGGCTGACCCCTTTTCACCAGAGAAATTTTCATGCAACCCTGGTTTATAGGCATATAAAATAGGAATACAAATTAGGCATTTACTGATAATAAATCAAGAGGAAATTTATTTTAATACAATTCTTTGATATACATATAATTTTGCTACTTATAAGGATGAAAACAAATTTGCATACTAATAAGATGGATATGCTGTTTATTTTACATGAAGAATTAAATCTTTACTGAAAATTTGGTACTGCGGGTTGTAGGCAGCATCTTCAGCATTTTCCAGTATTGTTTGGTATTCTGGTTTTATAATCCTCATGGCTGAGAAGGTTATTTCACATAAATGCATAGCACAAAATGTCAGAAGTACATTTAAGGCTGTTTCTGAAATTGTTGAAAATTTTGTTATAAACCCAAGCCAAAATTCACTTAAAATTTTTTATGAAACTGTTTAGCAACTCAAACCAAATGGTAATAGCTAAAATCAAATATTCTACCAAAGTATAATCCAAAGATAAATAAACTTTTAATTACATGCTGAGAAATGATTATAGGAAAAATATTAAAAGTCTTTGCTTTTGTAAGCAACCCATTCTGCAGATAACAGTCTCAAATCTTAACTGAGGTATGCAGGGCAGCCTTGGTCTAGGATTCTACTACACAGTGTGAAGACATGCTCATGCAAAGAGTGCATGTTCTGAGTTCAAAAGCAAGACTAAGTGGGAAATTCCTCACTAAACATTTGATTCTAGATTGACTTTTGGTTATTATAGATTCAGAAGTATTTTACTGTTGCCAAATCTTTCATGAGTCCATCTTTAGGGTGTGACCCTGTGTGGAGTTGTAACCCACAGTTTTACTTTTAATAATTTATTATTTTTGAAACTATAATGCAGTCACATCATTTCCCTCCTACCCTTACTTCCCCCCAATTCCTCCCATACATGCTCTTGTTCTTGTTCTAATTCATGGCCTCCTTGAGAAGCTGTCACCTTTATTGTTCAAAGCGTGGCTTGAGCACAGCATCACCATCATTATGGACTTGAGAGAAATCAAACATTCGGGCACCCAGAATGTACTAATAAGAAGCTCTCTAGGTGGGGAAACCCATGAATCAAAGGCCTTCTGGAAGGGCTTCTTGGTAGCAGACAAAAGCATCTGAAGGAAGAGAGTCATTTTTGCCAGACATTTTGAGATCTCCTGACAACCCTGACGCTTGGCTTTGAAACCATGGCATTCTTTGGAAGATTCTCCACGCTCTACTTTCTCGGCTATAACCAGGCACTTGGGTTGATACAGGAACCACTTTGTTCACCCCAAATAACTATGAGGAAGGAGCTTCCTCTATTATGCTGGCAATGACTCCTTCACATTAGGGGAATACTTCTAGATGATGAAGAACTCTTATCTGGGAACTTGATGTTTGTTGTTATTCTTTAGAAGGAGTCTTGGAATGTCTTTAAAATTTTTTCAGTTCAGCGATATTAATATGAAAATTCTGAGTGTGATTTCTTTCGATAGTCTTGCTGTTCTCTTTGTTATGTTCACACTTCCACTGATATTGTTATGACACCTGTTTCACTAATGTTTAAGGAAAAAGAAGGTTATTAAACTCATGGATATTAATTACTCTATATTTCATATCCTGATTATTTTTCTGTGTATACTATCTGGCATTTCTTCAACTTCCTTAGCAGTTATCAAATCTTCAGATACTTAATATGATATTGAACAGAACCAGAGAATCAAGGTCCATGCAGAAGAAAGGCTATGTGTCTGGATCACTGACTGCCGTAACTCTTAAAGTGGTACTTCCTAGAATCACACAGAAAATTAGTTTTAATCAATGAAGTGTTTATCTCAAGTTAGGCTTTGGGCCCATCCCACGTGGGCACTACCATCTTAGGGAGGTAGTTCAGAGATGTGCAAGAAAGCTACTAGCATGAGCCTGTGAATGATCCAGAGCGCTAACCAGCAAGAACCAACAAGCAGTGATCCTCCATGATTTCTGCTTCAGGTTCCTTCCTTGAGTCCCTTCCCTGCCTTCCTCTATTGATGCATTGCAACTTGGATTTGTAAGTCAATGTACCCATTCCGCCCTAAGTTATTGTTGGTCAGGTTGTTGTATCACAGCAACATAAAGGTAACCAGAACAGTCACTAATGCATCACTGGTGTAGAGATGAGGGGAGACAATGAACTCTTGTCTTCTTGGACAGATTGATGAATAAGGACTATGTTAATAAGCAAATATTATTAAGAGACTCACTTTACTGGTCTTAGCTGAGACCCATCAAGAAGATGAGCAAAACTCATTATCCTCACAGTGTAAAATGATTATGATTTTGCTTTCCTTATGGGACAGGAGACTAGCATGAATTCAAGAATATTAGTTGATCAATTTACAGTTTGGAAAAAGACCTGGGAAACACGACATAAAGCAGTAAGTTAAATAAATGTAGATGATCGGAATATACCGTTGAGATTTTGAGAGAACTGTCTGAACCAGTCTACAAGATTTAACTGATTTGATTCAAGGCTCAGCTTTACCTAGGTTGTACACATGGATCAATATCACAGCCTGTTCAGGATCAGCCCTGGTAAATGACAAAGCCTAAGTTTGCAGCTGTAAGCTCGCTAACCACTTACCTGTTGCTCCTTCATCATCGCTATTTGTTAGAAAGTTATCTCACCCTTTACCAGCTTTCCTACCTGTGAGCTACACAGAATGCCAACCTATTCCTTTTCCCTCTCCCAAGGTGTAGCTGGGTTTGCACCATTTTCAGTACAAAGGTGAAATGAATCTTGCTCTCGTCAGCATTAGTGTCCTATGGCTGCTGTAACAATACCATAAATTAGATGGATTAAAAATGGCATTTATTATCTTAAAATTCTGGAAGCCAATTTCCAAAATCAAAGGATTATCAGAACTTGCTCTTTATGTCTTCTTCATTTTTGAAAAGTGCAAGATCTACTGGTGTGTGCTTATGAATAGTGTAGGATTCATAAATGCATTTTCATACAATATATCATGTTATTTGACGGTATTCATCCCAGCTTCCTTGTATGATGGCCCTAGACATCTCTTAGCTTAGGCTGAATACCTCCAATTTATACTTCTGTCTTCATACAGCCTTTTCACTGCCTGTCCATCTTCAGTATCCATTACAGAACACTTCTTACCACTCTTAGGGACCTCTCAGTAAACCAAGATGTTCTAATTTTATTATCTCTTACTTAAATCTGCATGCTCTTTTCCCCAAATGAGGTTACATCATAGCTTCAAGGATGAGGACATACTCATATCTTATTGAAGATCACCACACGACTCAGTCTACTGTCTTTCTCACTCATTTTCAATATTCCTTAAACTTGGCAACTATATACATCTTTGAATGTTTTGATAAAATACATCATTTATACAGAGATAAATATATATTAAATACACAATTTTGCTTAAGGTTTAGATTATTCAACGCCAATACAGCAACCTATATATGAGCTGATGTTGATTCACACTACATAATCTAGGTCCTTTGCAAATAGCAACAACTAACAGTGACCATGATTTTTCTTTGTGATCTGGCTAATGTAGACTAACCTAGAATATTGCCTCTTTTATTCTAGGTAATACATACAATCTTGTTAATTTATTTCAAGAGTATTTAGAGTACCATTGATTGTGTTTAACTATTTATTTACATTGGACAGATTACATATAGAAACACTTCAACTGCTGTTGAAGCTCATTTCTGTTATTCAATCCTTATGCCAGTACCAGAAAGAGAAATTGATGCTTCTCCCTCTTACAGCATAGATTATTAAACTCTACCTATCTGTAGACTGTCAGAACCTTCTGGGTCCTGATTCTACCACAAAGCATATTGAGTATTATTTCTAGCTGTGTGTCAATGGAAAGTTAGATTTTGGTTGATAAACATGATTTTCATGTCTGTAAGCCATTTAATAAGAATGGTAAACCAGGAAAAGCAGACAGCAGATCCTTGCACACTGACTACCCTAACCTCCCTTCTGGTTGATTTCAATACTTTAATTAGGCACTGCTCAAACACATCATTTTACCAGCAGCTGGTTCACATTTTAATTTCTTCTTCAAAACTGCTGTGCAGACTCTGTCACCTGCCTTGTTGGCATCCAGGTAAATCGTGTACCTTGTATTATCTTCAAAACTGCTGTGCAGACTCTGTCACCTGCCTTGTTGACATCCAGGTAAATCGTATACCTTGTATTTTCTCCTTTCTACTTAGTAATAATTTCTTCTTATAGAAATGAATAGGATTAATCTGACATGATGTATGTTGTGAGCCATGAAATAACTATTTAGAGTAGGGAGAAATATTTGATTTAATATAACTAGCATCGTGATACTCAGATTGCTACAAACTAGGAAGATGTAATACAAGAAACAGTGTTTGAATGTGGGAAGACTTTGATATCTGAGTAGAGAAGAAAACAGATACTTCTCAAGGCCACCTTGACAAATCCAGTTATTAATTTAACTCTCTTATTGCCCAGTAAGTAGAACCTACCATAAGAGCTAGCTGTTTTGTTAAAATTTTAAGGGAGCTGACATGGTAGTATATTCCTGGAATCCCAAGATCTGGGGTTCAAGATCAACTTTGAATACATAGACTGAGGTCAAGCCAGGGCACATGAGACCCTGCCTAAGAAACAAACAAACAAACAAACAAACAAAAAACAAAAACAAAATATATAAAAACATAGGTTGGCCTTATTGCACCTTCTGAATAAATTTAGAACTAAATATTGGAAGGAACTTGATGGATGACATGGCATCTCTGAATTGGGTTTAGAAATGAATGTATTTAGTATGAATTAAAAAGAAAAAGACATAAAATTCAGGAGAAAAACAGTATCAACTGTATACATGGAATATTCTAGACTCAAAGATTCCAGTCTTTGGTGAAGTTTTAAAAATATCATGTAGTCTCAATAAAGTCTAGCCCTCAGTTTCTCCCTCAAGGTCTGTTTAAATCTTTTAGATAAGGCTGTAAGTCTTTCATTTAATTTTTATCTGATAATACATTCAAAGCTATTTCCCAAGATTTATTTTAAGCTAGATGATCTACAAAACCCTTCTTATTTTTCCCACATTTTACAATTTATTTTAGTCCTCACCCCTCTTCGCATTGTCAACTTCCAGAGAGTTGAAAGAAAGATCTCATTGAGAACTCCTTTGTCTATCAGCGTAAGAATGTCTAAAGCAGGACAATAGAGAAGGCTAGACTGGTAGCGTCATTGAGGCTTGCTGAAATGGACAGCCTCTAGTTCTTCAAGAGCTCCCAGCATGGCTGGTCTCGCCTCTCAGTCCAGCACAATGATAGATGTCCTGTGCTGTAATCACATGACATACCACCCCAGTGAAGAATTGATGGTCAGTCTTTTGGTTTCTTCATTTTTTTCTAGAATGATTGATCATTCATATTTATAGGCCTATCAACAGCTGGGCTTTACAAAGGTCAGTATTGATTATCTGGACCACACAGATGGCATTCTTCATTACATAAATATGACTTTCTTTTATTGGAATTCTATATTTTTTCAAGGAAGGCAGAAAGAGCATAAGCATTAATATGAGTCATGCAGTGGGAATTTGAATGAAAAGACATGGAGATAGCCATAGGATTTTGGCATCAGTAGAGTCATACTTTAGGTAATGTATTTCACTACTCCCATATGTGTAAGTGTACGTACACACACATACAATTTGTTTTATAGGTGAGGAAACTATTCCTAGTGCTGGATGTAGGTAGACAGCCTAATGGTCCTGACCTTTAGAAGAAATGTAAAAGCTATGTGTCAAAATGCAAAGAATGGTTTCATTTTGGTAAAGCTGTAAAGCTCATATAGTAATTTTGCAATAAAACGAGTGATATTAAACATACTGTGAATGACAACTAGTTGGCTGAAAATGTGGAAGACCCTGGCCACTGAAGAAAGAGACCACTCTTTTAAGGAACTCGCCTTGGAGGGATCAAACAAGTCTAGGCTATTCTGATCTCCCCTCTCCAGTATGGCGCATTACTGACTGATGCTGGACTTCTTGTGTTTTACACTTAGAGTTTTTGGCCACTTCAGCCTGCGCTCCGAATGGCAGTTGGTGAAAGTGGACTACAAGTCTATCTTCAGCCGGCGCTGCACCAAGGAGGACTTTGAGACTTGGCACCTGCTCAATCAGGTACCACTACATTGGGATGTGCTGACCTCTAAAGATGGGTACAACTGCCAGCTTGGTTTGGTCTTCTCTGATCTTATATTTTGGGGGAAAGGAAGGCAGTACACATTTGAGCATGTGTGTATGGAGAAAAGTTGTATATACACAGGATCAGTAAGGGTAAATGAAATATATCCTAGAATTCTATGTACTCATTATATCACCAAACTTCCTAAAGGAGAAGGTACAATATCAGCTCAATTGGCAAAGAACTGAGTACCAGGCAGTTAGGAAGCCTCCTGTGATATGCTCATCTGCCCTGCCATGTGGAAGGTGAGAATATATCTCAGGAAAGCTTAGAGGAAGGGCCCTAAAGCACTAGGAAAGGGGAATGGGGATGCAAGGTGGATGGGTCTAGTGATGGCAAGTATTTGTTGCAATCAGAAGGACTTCTGCAATCTTCCCAACTCTTGGGTCATTGGATTTTGTACCAACTTTTACTCTTTTTTTTTTTACCTTGTCTAAGATTATTTAGGACTTTAAGGTAATCATTTATAAGAGAGAATGAGAACAGAGGAAGAGAAAGAAAGGAGAGAGGGGGGAGGGAGAGCGGGGGAGAAGTCAACCTAGATTTTATTGTGAAAATAATATAAACAATACGAACAATATACCAGAAGTTGCCTTCTCATTACTTTAGCTGCTAAAGCCACTTGGATAATGACAGGCTTTAGAGACTGGAAATCCTTGTGTTCTCCACAGAGATGGAGAAGAAGCAGTGTTGTATAGGCATCATGGATAGTATGGTTAGAGGGGCAGACCTGGGCCAGCCATGAATCATAGCCCTTTCATGCAGGGGTAAAGGATTAGCATGTTTGTTCTTGAAACTTCTGCATGGTTGCTAAGAAATGAGATTGCTATGTATGAAAGCCAGTGCTTGTTTCACCTCCTATGTGCTTTATTGCCTATCTCACTATGGCCTTTCTCTTTAAGGGAGAGCCTTGTGTCATGGGGGAAAGGAAAATATTCAAGAAACGCAAGCCAGGTGCTCAGTGTGCCCTTGGCAGAGACTACTCTGGGTCAGTGGTATCAGAACCCTGTGTCTGTGCGGACTGGGACTTCGAATGGTGAGTCCTTTGAAATTTCATCTTCATTTCTGATCAGATATTTACCTGCCTGTGGGTGAGGATAAAGATGGAGTTAGTTTGACCCAGATGCAGGAGGCACATCTCTGGTCTTAGATACTGGACCAGACAGGAATTCTGCACCACTCAAAAGTGAGAACGAGGAACAATGATGGGGAATACCAATGCAGTGTGACCAAAATTTCCTATGAGCCTTTTCCTTATCTTTTCATCTCCAGCAACTGGGTAGGTATATTTGATAACTCTGTAGGAGTAGGAATGAACACTGATGAGGCTTAAAGGGCTACTGGCCTATGCAGTTACATTCATACATATTTTTCTCAAGGTATATCCTATTTATGGGTACTCTGTCATTATTTCCTCTTATTTTTATTTTTACCTAATATATATATTATTTACATATGTTTATAAAACATATTATAATAATTTGTGTTCATATAACCCTGTGAAATGATCAAATCAAGGTGATTAACATTTCCAAGTGCCCAAAGGTTGGTCAATTCTTTGTATTAGAAACCTTTACACCACAATTCTGCTTCTAATGACAATGAAAAAGTGCAACTTATATCTAGAATTCGGATAGCTAATCTCCCCTACAACTGATGACTCCCCAATAGGAAATTTTCTAGCCTCCAGTCCCAGCTTCCTTCTCCTCTGAGAGATAAGTCTGCCTAACATACAAGACATACATCTGGTTTTCTAAGAGAGGCGGCATAATTAGTGTGGCTGAAGAATCATTTTTACTGTATAAAAAGATATTCCTGCTTCAGTTTCTCCAGTTTGAGCCAATCACAGAGCCATCTATACCATGACTGAAATGCAAGCCCCTCAGATCCAGACCACCAACAAGCCTTTTCTGGTTTTCCTTTCAAATACACTGTCCCTGAAAGCACTTGTGGCCATCCTTATAGCTGTAACTATCATGCCAAAAATCTACAAACCCACCGTCACTCTCTCTGCGGTCACCCTAAACTCCCATATGTGTGCCTGCTGTCCTAATTATTGGATCAAGTACATTTTTTTAAAATTGCAAATCAGATCATATTACTCTTGTACTTTAAGATACTTTAATGGATTCTCTCTCCTTTAAGGTATTGACTTGTTGAAGGCCCATTGGCCTGGCATCCTTTTCTATCTATTTTTTACATTGTTTTTCTCTCATTAGCTGTATTACAGCCACACTCCCAACTCCAGTAATTAATTCAGGCTCATTCCTAGGAGAAGGGCTGGAGAATACAACAGTTTTCCCCACGTTTCATCACAGCTGACACCTTTTAATCTCTCATGTTTCTTCAAAATTGTTAGCTTCTTAAATGCTGAAGACATCTTGTCTCATCTGTATACCCTGATGCTCTCTAGCACACCACCATGCTTTTGTCTGGTTAGTATTCACAATATGCAGTGATTATGCTTTTGAATGTTTTCTTATCATCTTTCTTTCCCCAGTAGAGTGTAAGAGCTGCAAATGTAGCTTTAAACTTCCCTTACGTTAAAAATCCAAGCGCCAACTCTACAGTAAGCATTCAGTAAAGAGTTGTAACATCTTTTTGAATGTTGTTTTTAGGAGAGTCAAAAACCTTCTCAGTTCTGAGAATATGTGGGTATCCCTCTGCTCTCAGCTAGATGGATGTTTCCATTTGATACTTGATAGTGA
Source organism: Ondatra zibethicus (assembly GCA_004026605.1). NCBI lineage: Eukaryota > Metazoa > Chordata > Mammalia > Rodentia > Cricetidae > Ondatra > Ondatra zibethicus. The sequence continues at coordinate 161,278 of PVIU01000084.1, read as the reverse complement.
TTATCACGGGTTAGATGAAACAGCTAATGGCTCCAGCATCAGCCCATAGTCAAGGAAGGGGATGGGGCAATGACAGAGTTGTGTTTGGGTTTCTCTGCTGCAGAATACCATTGTATACTGAAGTGCAAAGAGCATTTATCCTTACACAGCAGCCTCCCTTCTCTCATCTCCATTTCATATAGCTATTGTCTAGATGGCATGTTTTTGTTTCCTGAATTTACTAGAACTTTGACAGGTAACTGAAAGTCACTTGTGTTGCATGACCATGCCTGCTCCCAATCTGTTCTTCATTCTTAGATAACTTGACTTCAGTGAGATTTATTAAGGTAAGATATATAAATTTAAATTTCAGTGGCAGGGTCCTTTTGGCGTTAGAAGATCCTCTAAAAACAAGAATATTTTCCTATCTTGGAAGGCTATTTTTAGTTATGAACAACAGCTTAGTGTGTAATCATATTAAGTAGATATAGTAGTCACCTTAAAAGTATAATGTGGACATTGTATTTCCTACTTTTCTCGCTGATGTGACAAAGTACCTGAAAAAAGCAGCTTAAAGTAAGAAGCAGTTCCTGGGGCTCATGGCTTAAGAGGCTCCAGTCCATCATGGTAGCGGGGATATGCACTGGAACTCTGTAAAGATGGGGAAGGCAGGAAGCAGAAAGCAGACAGTAAATCAGGCCAGGTTATAAAATTCTTAAAGCCTACCCTTTGTGACTCACCTCTTCCATAGAAGATATGCTTCCTAAAGTTTCCATTGTCTGCCAAAAGATCCCTACCAGCTTGGAACCAGATGCTCAAACCCATGAGGCTAGGAGAACATTTCACATTTGAACCAGAGTACCTGTGTCCCTCTCCAGACTGACTCCATCGAGGTCCACTGCCTTTGAGTATGCCACACTACAGATTCTTCTATGTCTCTTTGGTCCAAAGCTGACTCCCACCCATTGCTAGGAGGATTCACAAGTAAAAAGGGGAAAAAAAGACTACAAAGTAATATTTCTTTCCTTAACCTATCTATCAACATTTCTGGTCTGTATAAAAATCTCAACAATTATATTCAGTTTTTTTTCTTCTGGGAAATTTTCTTAATTTCTGTGTCCTTCTCTTCTTGGCTGCAAAATAAAATATGAAACATATTTACCAGGTCCTAGAGATAAATAAATGAATTAGTAAATAAATGAGGGTAGATCATTAATATAGACAAGACACCTACTTGAGCTGTGTATCACAAAAGCCTACAACATATGGTAGCTGCTGCTGCTGGAGTTCTACCTCCAAGTAAGTGATCCCCATAGGATTTCTACCAGAGAAGTCAGAGCTTAAACACTTAATTAAGTAAGCACTGTTTTCAAAGCTGTACCTTTGGATCCTAGGCGATTATTTTAATGCTAGTGATGGTACTAAAGGTGGTTTTGAGGCCTTCATTGGCGACTACTGTCAGAATCTAAGTAAAGCAGGTTATGGGGTATATTAGGAAGCTTTTCTGTCCTGACTGCCCACTCCCTGTCACAGTGAATGCTTCCAAATTGCCACACTGAGGCTAATATTATTATAAATGCTCAGTCAATAGCTCAGGCATATTATTAGCTAACTCTTACATTTCAACGAACCAATTTCATTTATCTATGTATTGCCACATGAGCAGCTCGCTGGAATCTCTCTCAACCTTCTTGACTCTGTCCTTCCTCCTCCTTTCATTCCCTCTGTGCCAAGCTGTGATAAAGTATTAAGTCGGCACAAATCAATAACCAAGCCAGCTCAATAGGAACAGGTATTTTTAATGAAAGAAAAAAGGAAACTCACTCTACTCACACAGCAGTCCTATCCTTCTGGCGGACACCGCATGGAGAGAGCCCGCACCTGTGTTCTCTCGATTTTCTACCTGGGGTCCCAGTAGCCACACCCCAACTTGATGTGATTGGCTAGTGGCTCTTCCCCCATCATCTCCCCCCTCTGTCTAAACAAGATTAATCCAAACCCAACATAGCTATATACAATATGAACAGATACCAAATGCAAAATTACAAACAATAAACAATATTAAGCAAGGAATGCATAACAAAGTTTTAATAAACATTCTATTTTAAGGAGTCTGAGTATTACATTGAAATTAAGCTTGGCTAAACTGTGAGGAAGGTAACTATCAAATTCCATACTAATGTAAAAATATTTAAGATTAATAGTTTTTTGGTTTAAAGTAGATTCAATAATCTATCTTTTTATCCTACCATTTTTATATCTCCCCTTTTCTTTTCAGAATGAGATCCCTAAATCTAATCTCCTTTGTTCAGCTTTTTTTCTGACCATTATCAATAACAACTTGTAACCAACCCCCCTTAAGTGATAATAAATATCCATAACCCATTTTTGGGGGGGATATGGGCCTAGTTTTCTAGACTACTTCCTATTTATTGATGGGCACTGATAATCTTTGAGGTTAACCTTGAGAACATTAGGACAATTGTTAAGTCTTGGCTATAATATTCTGTGAGGCTGTATCATCTTAATCTGTAGCCTGGAAGCTGATCTGGATGCTGGATCACCTGGGACATTGTTTTCAATGGTGTCTAGTCCCCTTGCTCTTAAAATATATAAACTTTTAAAGGTAACATATATATCTATATTAGTACAAGTGTAAATTGTGTGTTGTACATAAATCATTTAAATATGATTTTTTGTTACATATTTAAGCAGGTAAAATATACATTGCATGTCTTATAGTTCTTTTAGATTTATTTTTTTATGTTTGTAGTCAGGATTTTTAGGATGTCTTCCTCAATCAAACCTGATTTTTTTTTTAACCTGAAATGAATCCACATCCTCTCATTTCCTGTAGGGGGAAAAAAGCATAATCTCTCTCCCAAAGTGACATATCTTTTGACTTAAATTTTGAAATCAAGATAATTTTGAAATACATAGGCTGGTTTAATCTATCAGTTTCCATAATCCAAGGTCTCCCATAACCAAACATTTTAAAGATAGCATAATAACATGCGCAATCCAGACTCTGTATATTTTCCATCTTTATGTGACATTTTACCTTTATATTAGTTTACTCTTCTTTTTAAGGATTTTATTTTGTTATTTTAATACTATATTTTTAATTTCAGACTGTATATACTCTCTCTCTTCTTTCTTCCAACCCTATATATATATTTACACATACTGTAACTTGTTTAAAGATTTTTTTCCATCTGAATCTGTCTTTTCTGTATATGTGTAACCTTTTCTATCTGTGTGGGCAAACAAAAAAAAAGCAAAAACAAAACAACAAAAACAAAAAACAAAAACCTGCAGTGTAATGTAGCTAATGGTACCTTTACAGCAAGCTCTGAGAGCCATGCTTACTGTCCCAGCTCTAGAAAGTTTCTGTGTCCATGTTACCACCTCATAGTGTGTCACCCTCTGCTCATAAACATGATTTAAGTGTTTGGTGGCAGGGGCTCTTCAAAGAGTCCCCCTCCCCTTTTTGGTGCTAGTACCAAGCAAGGAAGCCAGCTCTTTTTTTTTCCTTTTTCTTTTTTTCTCCCCCCGAGACAGGTTTTTTCTGTATAACATCCCTGTCTGTCTTGTCCTGAAACTAGCTCTATAGACCAGGCTGATCATGAACTCACAGAAATCCACCTGCCTCTGCCTCCTGAGTGCTGGAAGCCGTCTCTTAAAGGAGCCGTGCCTCTGCTTACTCCCTCTTGAAAAAAGAGCTTACTAGAGAAAAGATGGTCACCAAGAAGCTATGTTTGACTTTGTTTTTGTGTGTTTAGTCCTTTTTTAAGCTTTTTTAGGCCTTATGTAGAAATTCCTGCCCCACAGTTGGATGCTTCTCTCCCACCTACCCGTTGCCAAATAAACGCATAGAAATTTATATTAATTACAGAAGCTCTATTGATGGCTCAGGCTTTTTACTAGTTAACTCTTAAATTTAAATTAACACATTTCTATTAATCTGTGTCTTGCTACATGGGTCCTGGGTTTACCTGTCCTCTAGCATGTCTTGCTTCCTAGGCAACTGGCTGGAATCTCTCTCAACTTTCTTGACTCTACCCTTCCTCCTTCCATCATTCTGTCTGTGTCAGGCTGTCTTGCTCAATCTCTTCTTTCCTTGCTATTGGCCAATACGTTTTTAATTAACAATGAGCATAATCCACAGCAATAGGGGAGAGAGGGGATGCCTTGTAAGTCATTCTGTTGTTCTTAGATTTGTGCTGATAGAGGTCTCACCTGTATTCAAGACACTGTGATACTGGCATCTTTACCATAGCCATTAGAATGGGAGGAAAATGAAATTTTGTTCATAAGTTACCAGATTATAGTTACATAAATGGTTGAGGTAGAGTTGGGGTTCAGATGCAGGAAAGGCTAAACCTTGGCTTATTGCTTCTAAGACATCTGTTGCTCAGGAAACCAAACAGGTTTTATTATTTTGAGATTTATTTTATTATTCAGAAGGAATAGGGTCTCCACATTTAGTTCTTCTAAAATTAAAACTCATCTCAAAATGACCCAGGGTGACTGCTCTAAGTGAAATTTAATATAGACTATTTCATTAACTCTAAAGATAATTTCAAATAAAGAAATTTTTAACATTGCTAGTGAAATTTTAATAGGTATATGGTCCCCACATAGACATTATAGATTTTTCTCTGTAAGGTACTTGATATTTGCCTTTCTATTAAAATAATATCATATATTAAAAAGAAAACAGAAAACACTTGAGGTTGATGTGGGGCCACTAAAAAGGAGAGACCTGGTCTTGTACCTGGTCACAATCAGAGTATAACAACAACCACAACAATCATGTGACCTAAATGTGTGTTTCTACCATATCTGCATATGGAAGAAGCAGCCTTTGATGACAGTTCCTGACTTATTAACAGTGGTTTTAGGCTAAATGTTGGAAATTGGTCTCTTTTATTTTAAGTCAGTAAGTATCAGCATTGGCTTTGAAATAGATTTTCAGGGCTCAGAGAGATGGCTTAGCATTTAGAGCATTGGATTCTTCTGGAGGGGTCTAGCATTCGGTTCCCAGCACCCACATAGGGGTTTATAAGCTTCTGTAACTCCAGTTCCAGGGAAACTGATGCCCAATTCTGACCTCCACAGGCACTAGGTACATAGACAGTGTATATGCCTAAATGCAGACAAAACACACATAAAATAATAAATTGATTTTTAAATGAAAAATTAAATAGTTTTTCATCAAATATAGTTGTGAGTTTGTTTTGATCTTTTTTGTTGTTATTGTTGTTTTGAGATAAGTTTTCTCTGTGTTGCTTTGGAGCCAGTCCTGGAACTAGCTCTTGGAGACCAGGCTGGCCTTGAACTCACAGAGATCTGCCTGCCTCTGCCTCCTGAGTGCTGGGATTAAAGGTGAGCACTACCACCATTGCCTGGCATGTTTTGATCTTTAGTGTTAATCTTGAAAGTCAGTATTTGAGGATAGTCTAAGACCTATATGGTGTGGGAGGTCCTTCTGTATATGTGTTGCTTTTATTGGTTAATAAAGAAGCTGTTTTCAGTCAATAGCTTAACAGAATATAGACAGACTGGAATGTGTGTGTGTATGTATATACATACATACATACATATATACACACATACATACACATATACATACATACATACACATATACATACACATACATACATACATACATACATATATGTATTTTATATATATATAAATATATATAAATAAATATATATATATAAATATAATATATATTATATATATATATATAAAGAGAGAGAGAGAGAGAATAGGCAGAGTCAGGGAGAAGTCATGTAGCCACTTCTGGAGACAGTTGCTCTGGAACCTTGCTGGTAAGCCACAGACATGTGGCAATACACAGATTAATATAAATGGGTTAATTTAAGATGTAAGAGCTTTCTAGGAATTCACTAGAGTCATTGGCCAAACTGTAAATAATATCATTTCTGAGTGATTATTTTGGGTCTGGGCAGCCGAGGACAAATGAGCAGCCTCCCCCAACACCTATAGTGTCCCCTCTGGAAGTTCCCAATTCAGTCAGTTCTAGCCCTTATCACACACATCCCATTCAGGTTCATCCCTGAGCCAGAGCAGGCCTATTCCTATAGTTGCCTTGGGAAATGTGAAAGGCTGTGGATATGACCTAGTTTAGTAAGTTTAGGGAATTATAGGGTAGGAATGGTGTGTTTAATATCTCCATATTGGTAGAAGCTAAAGGACACACAACCTGTGCTCACAAAGGGCAGATAATTTGACTTAAAGGGAAAAGCTTATTGAGTCTCAGAAGTTTCTACCTGTAGAATGAAAGGTTTAGGTAAAAAGGGGTAAGCATCACATACAGATTGGAATTTCTACTTCAGGCCTAAAAGATTCCCAGCCTAAAGTTTGCTATGAAGAACTCCACCATGTCAAGGGTGAGGCACAGGAACAAATGCCCACCCAGGAGAGAACTAAGGTTGCCAATATAGTCTGAAGTGCTAGAGAGGGACTTGCTCCAAAGCCCTGGGTGTGTGTGTGTACTCCAGTAGAGGCTAGCCCTCTGGGAGAGGAGGAAAATATTTGCCAGTGATAACTCGGGAAATAGCCCCCTTTTCCCCATTTGTTCCTTTTGCTCACTCATTCATAGCTTTTGCTGACTACCTAGTATGTACTGGGTGTTGTGGTAGTCTTTAATATTAATAACATTAATTTCTCACATAGCTCTTGGAAGAGTTGGGCATTTTATAGATAGTTCCGTTTGCTCAAGATAGCAATATTCTAATTTCTGAGCTCTGAGATTTAGGATACCATGTGGTTTCTTCCACATTCAGTATGGAGCCATATTCACAGGGTGAGATTATCTAGTAGAGATGCAGAAGACAAGAGAAAAGGAATTTGGGGCTGCCACATACCTCATTTTAGGTGTACCCATGGTTCATCCGGTCTTTGGTTTTATGCATATTGAGCATAAGTGAGAGTATTTTTTTCTATAGCAGACTACCTAAAGTATAAACAAGATAATAAACAATGTATAAATAAGAGTTACTGCACCAGAAGATGGCATAGGAGAAAAGAAAAAGAATATAATTAAGTATTGAGTTTTATGATCCAATCCTGAGTACTAGTCATATGTGATTGTTTACATTAAAATTCAGTTAAATTAAAATGCAGTTCCTTTGTTGCACTGTTAGTGGTTGCCATAATGGAACATAGCTATTTGAAATATTTCCACTGTAGAAAGTTCTGCTAGAGATGGAGAGGTAGTTAGAGCAAAGCACTCACTGAACAATGAGATTACGTGTAATCATGAATGACTTTATGCAGGGAGTGGTAATGGAGCTATATGATTTAATTAAATAAAACAAGCCTATGTTTATGGAAGTGGGTAACAAACTGACTTAAAGAGAGCAGATATATAAGCAAACTCTCAGAGAGGAGAAGGATAGGACAGGTTTCTCTAATGGGATTAGATCAAAAGAAATGCTTAAGGGATGATTGTCAGGTTTTCTGAGTAATTTTTGGCTAAGATATAATGGTCTCTTTTTCTATGACTATATTTGAGTTCATACCTCACCCAGTGAGGATGATAATTGTCATTCTTGTGTTAGCTTCTTCTGTTTCATGAGTGCTCCTACTAGGCCTGAAAAGATCACCTGGTCCCAACCCCATCTTGATGCACTCATGAAATGGGATCAAAGTACGTATCAGGCATATGTCCTGGACTCTCAGCAGTTAGGTGAAAAGGTAGAGGGACTATTCTGGCCTCTACCTGGCCTGACCCTCACACAGATTCTTGAGCTTGTTAGGAAGAAGCCTTGGCTTTCTGATTGGTCAAGAGTTTTGAGAATGGGCTAGAGACATAGCTTAGCAGTTAGAAACATGCACAAAAAAGCCCAAAAACCAAAACAAAACAAAAAACCAAAAAATCCATGCACTGTTCTTGCAGAGGAGCTGAATTCAGTATTCAGTTCCTAGCACCCACATTGGATGGCTCACAACCACCTGTAACTCCATCCAGTTTGAGGGAATCCAATGCCTCCAAAGGCACTGGCACTTATGTGCACACACACACACACACACACACACAAACACATATCTTTTTAAAATTTTAGAATGTCCTTCTTAGGGAGCAGGGATCACGTTCTGATGAAGTGGTAGTGCTTTGTGCCTGGAGTAGCGTTGTACAATGTCTGACAAGTCCTTCATCCTCTTTCACCAGTTTCTTTTCAGTCCACAAGCAAAGCAGATTAGATCCATGTTGCACAACTACCCTTTTTCTATGGTGACACACACTTTTTATTTTCTCAGCTGTCCTTGCCATTCCTCTTTCTTGATCTGAGGCTTTTCCTTGGGTAGGGTTTGGACTATATATATATTCTTTGAAATAGACAGATTTTTTTCCCTAACCAAGTAGACATTCCACTGCTTTTATAATCAAGCAACACACAAGGGTAAAGTATGTTTTGAGGTAAACTGCCTGTATGCATGTGGAATCTGGCGCATACTTCCCTGAGGCAAAACAGATTTTCTGGTGTATTCTGTTCAAATCTCACAATGTATCAGTTCACACCCCCCCCCCACACCGAAGCTGGAGCAGCGGCTGTTTGTTTGTTTAAACCCTGCAGACTCATGAGCTGGGAGGGAGGCTGGACAGTGTGAAAGAGTTTAATATGCATTTAGCTGAAATTAATGAAGAAGTCCACAGCTTGGAGGAAGCCAGTTTCGGTTAGTGTTGTTAAATATTAATGAGGTGCTTTTGCTCTTTGGGGCAGAGCATCACGCTTGATGCACCTTTTTTAATTACTGCAGTGCTGACAGGTAGCAGAGCTGAGCAGAACCACTGAGGATGGTTGCATTTTGCAAAGAGCCTTGAAAACATTTCTATCTTCCCCAAGGCTGCAGAAGAGAGGCATCCTCCCTTCCCGGCTTCCCAGTATTTTCTAGGGTCAGCAGGACCGGGCAACAGGTTCATCTCATAAAGTCATAGGGGAGTTTTCTAGAAGTAGTCTGTGTATACCACACAGCCCAATATTTCTGTGCATAAATAATGTTTGGGAAGTCAATGTTCAGTGGTGTGCTGACAGTGTTTAACTCTCAAGGAACACACACTGAATGCTGTATATATTCCCACAATGGTCGATTTCAACATTATGCCAATGAATGAAGAACTGAGAAGAGATAGGCAGGAGCTCCACTTTCTATAGTATTCCAGCCAGATAGATATATGGATATAAAAGACCTTGACATCAATAACCTAATGGTATTCATATGTAATTTAGCATATGTTGTATGTAGTAACATATATACAGCATGTTATAGCTGTATAAAGCTAAAATGCAATAAAGCAGTAGGAAATTATGTTTTGTGTATTTTTATTGACTTTTAAATATAATTTATGTGAATGAAGTATCATATAATTTAATTTTTAATAATTGCTCTAACAACCACTAATTACCTTACAAAATTCCCCAAGTTTGAAGAGCCAGATTTCATGGTCTATTTCAAACTCCACTAAGTCCAGATGAACTATGGGCCAGGGGCTCTCTACTAGGGGAACAGACACTTGTCAAAGGATTCAACTGGCAGAAATGTCTCTTTGCTTTCCTTCCTTCCAGCTTCATTGAAGCATGGTTGCATCAAAGCTGCTCTTGCATTCTGGCTTTCTGTTGATTGGCAGCTCTGTTCACATCCACTCCAGTCATCTTTTGGGCCTTTGGATGAACTTTCTGCAGTTAACCCTACAGTGTCAAGACGCCTCACCGTCTTCTTACAGAAATAGACACAGTGCAATGGGGCAATTAGAGTTTTAGTGCAACTATGACATTAATTCACTCTATTATATTTACTACAGATGATTTAATTAGTGAAAACAACATAGTTTCCAACATATGGTAGCCCTGAAAAGTGTGTGTAGTAAACTAGGGATAGGCTCATATAACCTAAATAAGAGAGAAGAGTTAAGAAGAAGCTGCAAACCACAGAAGGTGCAGTCATCCACACCCAGGGCTTAACATACAAAAGTAAATAAAGTGTGCTAAAAGGTAGCTAGGAGTAGTCTGGGGTTACTATGTGAGTAGTAATGTACATGGTCTCATCCATCAATCAGTACTTCTTTATGCAGTGTTAGGTTTGGGGTGTGAGGTATAAGGACTAAAAAATCAATTGAGGACAGGTCTTGTCACATTTGTCTGGCGGGTCATGGCACACAGTGAAGGATAAATGAGGCATCATTGAAGTTGAATACCCATCTTCCTTCCATTCCTGTCCTGCATTTACTCAGATAAGTTAGCGGTGTTTTCAAAGACTGTGGGAGCAGAAATAATACAGCGTAGAGAACCGCTGGCTTTTCTGTCCCATGCTTCCTCCACACTCAGCAGGGCGGTGTTCCAGTGATGAGGTTGTGTTGTCTGGGCTTCAGGGGTTCTCTTTTGGTGATGAATGTGGAAGCATAGACTGAGAGAGGGTGTGCTCAGTGAGTTCTGGCTGGCCGTAAGAGCACAGTCCTCTCCACCCACTTTAGTACTCCTAACTAGATTTTGACATTTACACATCTAAGCACCTCATACAATTCCAGAAGCATGCTATTCCTCAGATGCTGTGGCTGTGGTTCTGTAGAAGCATGAAAAAGAACTCAAGTTTTATTTTATTTTTAAGAAAAACTACATGTCTCCTAATATATCTAATCAAGAGATGTTTGAAATTTTATTGGCATAGACACACACACACACACACATGCCTGAAAGCAATTGAATTTCAAGTAAAAAAATACAAATTCTGTGAAATCAATTTCCAGACAGTACACATTGAATCATTACATAGAAATGTATCTTGACCTTTAAAGTCATCTCCCTGGTTGCCATTTACTTATTTAATTAATTCTGTGATTCGAAGTCTGATTTAAATATATAGTGCCCCTCCCCTCTCACCTCCAAGCCATTGTACCTGTCATGTATTTGAATTCATGTACTTTCTCATCTAGATTTTTTTTGATAATCCATTTTTCTCTCTAGACTGTAATTCTAAATGATGAGGCCGTTTCTGAAGACATCCTGTTGTTTTAAGACATGGGCATTTGCCTCAGTGGAGCTAATGAAAACAATGAGTCATGACTTTGGGGAGACAGTGAGACATGTGTACATTTTTGTTTGCCTTCTAGTGTCTTAACATTTGCACACACTTATCATTCTATCATGTTTGTTTTTCTTGACAGTGACTATGGCTATGAGAGACATGGGGAGAGCCAGTGTGTCCCAGCTTTCTGGTACAATCCAGCTTCCCCCTCAAAGGATTGCAGCCTTGGTCAAAGCTACCTTAATAGCACTGGGTAAGTCAAATGACCGAAGGAACTCAATTCACCATTGTCCATTCTCAAATATGAAATAAAATGGACTGTATCCTTGTTGAAGAAAATGAGTATAGAAAGGGTAATTTTGTGTCCAGAGGCTTCTGAGGGAAGCTGAAGAAATGTTTGGCCAAGGATAGCTTGTTTAGAAACCATCAAAAGAAAATATCAGGCAGGAAAGACTCTGTAATTTATCCCTGGAAGATTATAGTTGTTGCTTACCTTTTGGGCCTCAACCGATATAAGTTGATCTAAGTAGTGTGTAGCTATGACAGATGCTCCCTAGTGGAAGATCAATGGACATTCTCAAACAGTAACACTAGAAACATCAAAGAAAAATTCACAAGACTCATTCTAGCTACTTCTGGAATAAGAAACTAAGGGCACTTTCAGCAATTGCCTAATTGTTTGTTGTGCTCTGATTGTTATCCTCAAACAGTTGGTGAAGGATTTCCTAAAGATGTATTGTTTTTCCCTTTCCTTTACTGCTTCTATGACCTGTGGAAGATCTGTAGAGTAGGCAGGTGGGACTGTGCCACGCTGCTCTTGTTTTGATACATCTTGTGCTTGTCTGACTTGGGAGGTCTAGAGGGAAGCTGATGTCTTCATTTGTAGTAATCCCCCACCAAGGGTAGAGAGGATCTGCCGTTCCACACCACTCTCTGAAAGGCAAAGCCACTGAGTGCTCTGGACTCTCATCTCTGCAAGGATTTCTTCCGCCATCTTAGCCAAGTTATCCAGCTTCTTTTACTTTGACTCTGTATGGTTGCAAAAAGTCATAGGTATGATCTAAACACCTGCCAGCGACTAAGGAAACTTAAACATGATGGGATGGGTGTGTTGAGTAGTCTGAAATACTCTAAAGCCATGACATTTTTGGTAAATATCTGATTCTGGGGGAGCTTATCCCCACGCCACAGTAGGCATCTCGGTCCTTTAATGTAGTGGCTTTATAGGAATGTGTTCTAAAGATTTAAGTCATTCAATGCAAATTGAGCAATTTCAACTTAAGGAGATATACTGTCAGAGAGCAGGGAAGACAACATAATGGTCACATGGAATCATCTGCAAAAAAACAGCTTCTAGCCTTGGAACCCTTTAGAAATCTTTAGAAATGATTCCTCTTAGAACATCTCATATAATCATAGGACACATATATCTAGTTCTAATTTTAAGCAACATATATATGCCAAAATATCAAATAACTAAATAAGTCAGGGATTTGAAAAATCCATATATAACCCCACGAAGAATTTCTCATAGAATATATAGATACCTCCAGTTTTCTTAAGTTTGTACTTAAGTCTGTATTATACATTATCAACACACTTAACATGGTAGCAAGCAACAAAGGAAGTGGTTAACATAAAGTGTGCCTTATGATACAAGTAGCTCTATGATGCTGATCTTGAGTAAAAACTAAATATCTTGTAAGAAAAGATAACCCAAAAAGATTAACTTAGAATAATTTAATTTAACTAAATCAGTGATAATCTAAAGGACTACAGTATGATTCATGTGTATAACTATAATTTCTCATCATGTTTAAAACAATTAAAAGGTGAAAATGATTTTGTTTGATGTTATATGTCAGTTCAGTGTACTGTGCTAACTACTATCTGACCTTTTATAGCCATGTGTGGATACCAGCTGCCATATTGGATCATAAAGATACAGATATAGCTCAGCTGACAGTTGATAATGATGTATTATAATTTCATTTGAGCCAAGAGATACCTTTGGTTTGCATCACTTGGGATCTCTGGAAGAAGATGACGATAGGGTGGGTGATGAAGAATTGGGAGGGGTGTTAAGGAGGAAAAGTCGATATAATGAAGGATCAGTATCATTAGAGTTTTGTGACTTTGGGTCTTTCAGAATAAGACATTATAGATGGATGAATTATTCTTGATATGGAGGATGAAAGAGGACAAGACTTGATAGTGATGGTGTTGTTTTTGGTGGTGGTGGTGGTGGTGGCGACGGTCATGGTGGTAATGGAGAAAGTGGTGGTAGTGTGACATTTATCTTGTGGTTTTCTTAAAACACCAGTTTTATGGATGAGAACTAGATCATGCACTTCCTGGAAATAACATCTCTGTGACTGATCAGGTTGCAGTCAAACTCTTGGGTCAGAGGTCAAGGCAATTGATGTGACATCACTATATATATCAAGCTGTTGTCGTAGAAGTTGGTAGTGATTTGTAGGGAGGTTTCCCAGCCTAACCCCCTTCATAAGGTAATCTTACTTTAGCAGAGTTGAATAGGAGTTTCAAACCTGTGCTTTTAACGTGACGTTTGTGTTGAGGAGGAAATAAGGATTTAGCAAACGGAGAAAATGTGTTATAAAATAGCTCAGTGGCTCCAGAGTAAAAGTTACCATTGTGATTTTTCTTAATTTTTATTATGTGTTCGACTAATAACATCCTAGGATGGAGAAGAGATAAGGAGACAGAATTTGATTATAGGGACTTAGAAGTTTGGTGTTCTAACTGCTTCTTGGTACAGAGAAAGTTGGAGGGAGCCTTGGGGAACAAGAACAGGCCTCTAGCTGAAAGAGGTGTGCCTGCTTTCCCTGCTTCACTAGCCCAGTGCCCACCTCCCCTTCTGCTGTGAAGGAGCCAGCATTGATTTTCCTTGGCTGGTTTAGCTGATCCCTGGTGCCCTAGGTGGGATCAATACTAATGTTTAAAGAGCTAGCCTTCCTGAGACAGAGGGATAGCAGCTCGTGAGGATTGTTTGTCTTTGGGAATAGCTGTAGTTTGGGAGACTTGGCTTTTAAGAGCAACTGTGAGTTCTTTTTTCTTGCTTCTTTTCTCTTGCCCCCCCTTACACACACTCATGCATACACACACACACACACACACACACACACACTCCAAGTTGCACCACTGTCAAAATTGTCTCTTGTCAACTCTCTTTAGGTACCAGAGGATTGTGTTCACACACATACACACACACACACACACACACACACACACACACACACACACACACACACACACTCCAAGCTGTAGCATTGTCAAAACTGTTTTTTGTCAACTCTCTTGAGGTACCAGAGGATTGTGTTCACACACACACACACGCACACACACACACACACACACACACATTCCAAGTTGCAGCACTGTCAAAACTGTCTTTTGTCAACTCTCTTTAGGTACCGGAGGATCGTGTCCAACAACTGTACAGATGGGTTAAGGGATAAGTACTCTGCAAAGACTCAACTGTGTCCTGGAAAAGCTCCTCGGGGTCTCCACGTGGTAACCACGGATGGGCGCCTGGTGGCAGAGCAGGGCCATAATGCCACCTTCATCATTCTGATGGAAGAGGTAGGTGACCACTTGGGAGTCTGCAGTCAGAACCCACAGCTGTAATGTCAAAAGTAAGAGAAAAAAGAAGAGAAAAGAAGTAGAACCTACTCATAAACCCCCTCCAGTCATCTATAGTAAAGACCCAGTTCATGGCGCTTCTACATTAGTTATTTGCTTGCTCACTCATTTTCCTTCCCTCCCTCCTTCCTGCTCTCTCTCTTTCTCTCTTCCTCCCGCCCTCCCACATCCTGTATGCTTGGAATTGAACTCAAGACCTTGACTCTGAGCTATAGCAATAGCCCTTAGGTTGTTAGAGACTATCTCACCTTGATTCTTTTGACATAGTGACTCACTACATAGCTCAGGCCAGACTTGAACTCACGGTGCTTCCCATGTTCATTCAAATTTGTGTTCCACCTGCTTTCACCTCCTGAGCACTTGGATTACATTATGACCTACCTGTATATATTTGTATCACAATAAGGACATAACCTGTAAACTATGAGGGGAGAAAAATAGAAGAAAATTCAAATTATGGCCATCAACTTTCAGAGTCTCTCGCATTAATCTCACCCTTAGGCTCACTAATTAGAAGAGCCCACAAGCCTTTAAAGAGTCTTGAACATGTGAATGAGAGAATGGGGAAGATGATTGAAATGGTGTTTAAAGTTAAGTTTATAGAGAACACAGCACTGGTTGCTTCTACATCAGCTGCTGACTTCATTAGCTCATCGCTTGTGTCTTTTGCAATCCAGACAGTAAAATCTGAGTGTATGCTGGCACTCCAGTCTACTTATCTGATTCTTGCTCCCTATGTGAGATGTTTCTTCTGCCCAAACCAGGGACTTTGCTAGCACTCTTTGCTGGACTGATAGAGCTGGAAGGCTTGCCTGATTGACAATGCCCTCTAAATTTATATGCAAATTGCTTGGGGCTCTTGAGATCTTCTCAAGGGAGCAAAGCAAGCCAGGAGTTTTTTCTCACTAGTCTGAGCACTTCAGAGCCTTTAAAGTCCAAACCACACTGCGAAGGAAGGTGCAGGCTTCTTATCCTGGCCTGGCAGACTCCTCATCCTTCACTCACATTGATACTTGAATTAGAGGACTTTGAGATTCAGAGGTCATTATCACAGTTCCACTAGAGAGTTTTCAGGACCAGAGCTATAAAAACTTTCTCAAATGGATGTGAAGAGCCACGATCTTATCCATTTCAATTGCCTCCAGTTCATTTCCACTTTAATTTACATTTATAAACTCAAAGGTAGTTGACATTGTGTGAGGGTCAAGAGAGCACACCCGTCAGGATGTTTTTCACATCTATGTTGCCATGGTGGGAGAGGTTCTAAGTGAGAAACGTGACCAGTGCACAGAGGTTTTGGCTTTTGCGTTAGTCAGAGGTTTGTTTCTAAAAGAGGAAAGAATTTTGGGTCACAGATTCAGGAAGTTCAGTCCATGGTCTCTGGTTGCCATATTAATAGTTGAGGAGTCTAGTTGGAAGAGCTTCTTGGTCATGGTGAAAAAGAGAGAGTGGAAGAGAGAGCAGAGGAGATAGCATAGAGAAACAGAGAGCGAGAGTGAGCAACCAAGCATGAGTGAAAATGAGTGAGATAGAGACAGACTGAGAGAAACAAAGACAGAGACAAGGCAGACAGACAGAGAAAGAGACAGAGACAGAGAGACACATAGAGAAAGACAAAGACAGAGAAAGAGAGTTAGGTCCAACTTCCTAAAGTTTTAAAATATGGCACAATGGCATGTCTAACTGGGAGCCAGCCTCTAACATACGAAACTTTCTGGGCATCACTTCATATCCAAACCTCATCAGTTACTAACGCCAGAATATAATTCTCTCTTTGTTCCATCTCAATCTATAAGCAGATTTTTTTAACCTTCTTCATTCTATATCTTTATTTTATGGTCTATATTATACATTTACTCAAAGTATTGATCAAGTATGAGGTGTTTAATAAGGATGGGGTTCAGTATTGCCCTTGAGAGGCTAACAGTCAACTTTGAGGAAATAAAGCACTCACCTAAGCCACTGAATATCATGTCAGAGGCAATGTCGAAGGTGTGCCTGGACTTCCCAGAGGCAGAGACATCTGTAGGCTGACACACTTAGCAGAAGCCTTGGGAGAGAGGGCAGCTTAGACAAGAAAACATAAGGAGTTTATATATCATGCAATATTGGTCTCTAGAATATAAATAGATCTACCCCCTTTTGTTATTTTGAATATGGTGTTTAATACATGTTAAGTGACTAGCATAGCTCTTAAATTAAATAACAGAAATTAAAAATAAGAACAATGGAAATTATGGCATGATAATTAAAGGAATTAGTATTGGAAATAAGCTTTCAGGACTCGAAACTTGGTTTTTCCTGCTGTTAGCTATGTGACTTTAATATAGATAGTATTTTCACCTCCACTATAAAAGTGAGGACGGTAATACTTTCTACTGCTGTTAGAAAGTAATACTTCCTATTACTCAAAAATGACTTACTTCCCTCCGGATGTTCATACATACATATGATCACACAGCGAAATGGGCTCAAAGCTCAAATAAAAGCTTTCTATAACATAAAGTTGAGGGGACTAACTGCTCAGCTTGTTACGGAGGTATGTAACAGTGCTAGCTATTACTGTATTGCTATTGTTATCATGACACAGAAAAGAATGCTTGTGAGGAGCCTGGAGTGCTCGGTCTTTCCATATCAGAACGTTGGATCCCTCTTCCTAACCACTATTGCCAAATCAAGCAGCCCCAAAGTTGGAATGCAGGTTTTCAGCCCTTGCCCACAGCTCTTCATGAATATTAGTTTGTGCTAAGGAGGCATCACTATAGGTTTTCAGGATTGAAATGTTGAAGCTGTGAGAATTGGTATCAGATAAAAGTCAACAGAACCTATGAAGGGACCCAGACCAATTTCTGTTTGCTTGCAGGGTGACCTCCAAAGGACAAACATCCAGCTTGACTTTGGGGATGGAATCGCTGTGTCCTATGCCAACTTCAGCCCCATTGAGGATGGCATCAAACATGTGTATAAGAGTGCGGGCATATTCCAGGTGACAGCGTATGCAGAGAACAACCTTGGTTCTGACACAGCCGTCCTCTTCCTACATGTGGTTTGTAAGTAGCAATGAGCAGCCCACGCCACTCCCGTTTTTAACCAGTTAGCAACTCCATCTGTCCAGATTTTACATTCTAGAGTTTCAGAGTTGAAGCCAGGTTCATTGTGGCTCCTAAAATCATCCAAGTCAAAACACTAAAATGCACAGCCAGCTGTAATTTAATTTCACGGTGTTGAAGTAGATTGCATATTTTAAATGTATAGGCAACATTACTGAGGTTCTTGACTTTGTAATGCCATTCTGATAGGTTGGTGCACATGCATACTCTCATGCAGATAAAACGTCTTTTCCCTTTGCTTTAGAGATTCCTGAAAAGTAAATAAAAATGGAAGCCCATCCAGATGATGGTCCTAGGTTCATTTGGCTTCCTATGAGTAAAAAATACAGATGTCAAACTTAATGTTTGGCTCTGTTGGAAGAGCCCAAGGAGGATCTGAAAAGCACATGTTTCAATTGCTTTCAAGAACTGAAAATGATTTAAAAAACTGATTTTCATAATCCAAGGTTATTTCATGGCCATTGTATTGTAAATACAATTTTGTGTTGTGCTGTAGTCAGCTTCAATGACGCTGGCTGCTGCTGGGTTGAAACAGCATTGAAGGTTCTGGGATATTTGTTTGAGCTGACTGCTTTTTGTGTGTTTCCAGTACTGAAACTTGAATCATGTTAACTGAAACACAAACAACATTATTTCTAGACTGTGGGCTCAGGGTATGTTTGATGTGGGCTGGCACTGATTCACTGCACCTCATCAGAAATACTTAGGGGTTTAAAGACTTCTCTAGTCTTTGTTCCAGAAGGAGCCTTTCCCATATCCATGAAGAAAGTATTCCAAGATATTTCATCATGATACTCAGAGCAAACTGGCAGTTGAAAACTTAGGATTTTTATTTACTTCTATATTTTCCTTTTAAAACTTTCAGGCTATAATTGGCTCTGGGTAACTGAAATTGTGCCAAGTGAAAATGGATCAGCAGGGACTGCTATGTATCCCATAATGTCTTTCTAGTAATATGTCACATAAAATGAAAATTACATGCTTGAAAGAGTTGAAGTGAATAAAAGAAACCCACTCCTTTTAATGACCCAGTGATTGTGTAAACTCTTGTATGTGAGTAGCACATTCCTAAAGGGCTCCTTGCCAGCAGTGAGCTATTTTACCTTCTAGTGAAAAGTATAGCAGTGATATATAATAAAAATGTATAGGAAGCAACCTGGACTACAGATCGATTATATCTCTACCATGCCAATCTGTAATACATACCTCTAGCTTAATTCTAATTTTGAAATGGCTTAAGTCGAAGCACTGCCTGGCCTCACAGGGTTTGGAGACCAATAGTAATGAACTGCACAAGGCATGCCTAACCAATCACTAAGTCATTCAGGAAATAGTTATTGAGTTCTTAATGTGTGTAAGGGACTCTACCGGGCACTTAGAGTCATCAGTGCGAATATGATGTTGCCCTTGTGTTATTTTCATTGAAGAAGAGCTACTTTAAAAATGAGTCATAAATAGACACAGTGATGGAGATCCATACATACCCAACACAGTCTCTCTGTTCCAGCAGATCCAGACTGGGAGCCGATATGAGTGCTGCACACCCTTCTTCATGGGCTCAGGCTTTGCACTGTTTGAACCCTGATGATAATCCTTTTGACTGTCTTGTGTAGTCAACCTGCTTAGCCCTTACAAAACTTGAATTCTTCATCTTATCTCTTAGATTAAAAGAATCAAAGTGAGAATCAAAATGGATGATGTATATGCTAGGGGTACCCAAGACCACACCTAGGCATGGCAAGTCACTAGGTAGAAACTAGAGGTTAATACATAACTGCATCCTTGGCCATGCTTTGCTCCAGAGAAGACAGTCAAAGCAAGCTCAGCAAAGGAAAAAGCTTGAGCTAGAGAAATGGGTCAGTCAGTAAAGTTTGCCTGCTGGGCAAACATTGGGATCTGAGTTTGGATTCCCAGAACCCCCAGAATGCCTGTGGTTGTGGTAAACATCTGAATCTTAGTACTTGGTGGTAGTGTCATAAGAAGACTGGTGGATCTATGGGACTGTTTGGCAAGCCTGCTTAGCCAAATCAATGAGTGGCAAGTTCAGGAAGAAGTCCTGACTCAAAGACAAAAAGGAGAACACTTCTGATGTCAAACTCTAGGTTTCATGAACATATACACACATAAAAGCATGTACAGATGAACACACATACAAAAGCATATATAACACATGCACACATAGTCACACATGACATGCTAATTGCTTTAGCAAGAAGTGGTGACATGTAGGGGCCTTTTACCAGAGAAACTTGCCAAAGATTTGGAGTCCAAAATTTGTGATGGTCACAGAGTCACTATCTTTCTGATATAAGCCAAACTTCCAAACTCTTAGTAGAAAGCAGATATTATGAATAAACCATATTGCGTTCAAGGGAACAACTTTTACTAGGTAATTGGTTAGGGCTACTCTCAAAGCCAAGTTCCTAGATACCAGTCCAGGGCCAACCTTAGATATTTTTGTGAAGGAGGGAAATTTCAGGAGCATGTTAACATATATGTTCACAGTATGGAGAACACTGCTCCACACCTAGTTTACCACGTGATAAACATATTAACATATATGTTCACAGTATAGAGAACGCTGTTCCACACCTCCCTTGCCACGTGATAAACAGTGCAAGTTGTTACAGTAATTATTAGCACTTCCTATTGACTTTCTGCCTGATACTTCTACTGCAATTTAAAAATGAAGACAAAGAAAAAAAAACTTTACATTCCTCTGTTTCAGGCCCTTAGACCACACATGTTACTCATGCAGCCAAGAGTGGGGCTTTGTCTACAGGTTGAAAGAACAATAATATCCTAGTACACACACACACACACACACACACACACACACACACACACACACACACACACACACACACACACACACACACACACACACACACACACACACACACACACACACACACACACACACACACACACACACACACACACACACACACACACACA